>JARKHS020029421.1:0-46393 GCA_030143305.2 Amblyomma americanum
AAGGATAAGAATGGAATGGAGTGCATATGGCAGGTTTTCTTAGATCATGAATGTCAGTGTACCACTGTTCCTCAAGAGAAAAGTGGAGGCTAACGAAAAGGGTTCAGCTTAAGTTAAGGACAACACAGCGAGCGACGGAAAGCAAAATGGTAGGTGTAACGTCAAAAGACCAGAAGCAGGCAGAGTGGGCAACTTCTTTTCAATTTCAGGGCGTTATTAATGTAGAGCACAGTGGAGCTGGGCTCACTGGCTTCATAGACAGTCTTTAAAATGCTTAATTTAAGTAACCAAAATCCACCATGTCCCAACAGAAACTGTTAACTGAGCTTTGTTCATGGCCATGATTACTAGCATTGAAATAGTATGGATAAACTTTTTTTTAATGCAGTCGATCACTCCTTATGTGCTGAGGTATATATATAGCTGAGGTCAAATTATGAAAAAGGGAATTCGATCTATACCAACGAACGGGAATCGAACCCGCGGCTGCGCGAACAGATCTTTAACGGCTGTTGGGCGAGACCACTACGCTACCGTCGGAGCGAACACACCTCTCGTTAAACTGCTCCACATTCTCGCGCCGTGAATTAGCGTCGTCTTCGACTTTTATTTGCTCCGTCCCGCGGCACTGCCTGCTCACCGTCGTCTTCTACGTAGCACAAATTCATGCTTTCGCTCAGATTCGAATGTCGTAAACATTCTCTGTATTTTTTTTGAGGGGCGGAGGGGGAATCTAGTCATAAAATGCAGGCAGCAAGCAATCGGAACAGTTCTGTAATCTGGGAGAGAACCTCTGAATTCGTCAGCAAAAAAGAATCAATGGAAGAAAACAGGACTTACCGGTCTTAAATATCTCCCGGTTGTCGTCCGCTTTCGCCTTTCACCACTTATTTTTCCAGTTCTCCCAGCATTTCTTCAGCTGGAGCCATGTCCGTGGGCTCACGTTGTGACTGGAGTTGAACTGGGTTTCTATAAGCTCCCACTCTTTCCTTTTCCGTGCAACTGACACTGCATCAGTTCTCTTGTTCTCTAGTGCGGCCTTGTGCTTGTCGACGAGGTCGAGGAGAAGAGCTCGCTCTACTCTGGAGAAGTTAATTTTGCCCTTCTCCGTTTTCTCCATCACGCGCGCGTCGCAACACAGCACCAAAGAATAACGCAGTACAGAAAACAAAACACACTACAAATGACTACACACTATCAGTAAATATAAGACCAAAATATATACGATACAAGCAGTGAATTTACAATTAAAATGCGCGATAACAATATAAAGCAGAGACAAAGAGCTGGCGATGCTGGCGATGATGCAACCGATGGACGCGCGCGAGCGGAAGGACTACGACGTCGACAGGAGCAGTACTACGCGCGCTACTATAGTGACGTCTTTGTGGCCAGACAAGTAATATTAGTTCTCCAAAGCTAGCCGAAAAAAACTTTTTGTTGTTGTTAAAACGTTAGTTGAGACTTGTACTATGTATTAGCAGCGCTGTTTTGGCGCTTCTGTTCTTTATTTGTTCATGAATTTATTAGATATACAGAAATGTTTGCTTAGCCTCGTTCCCATGGCGCCTACTTACATCTAAAAGCGTATAGAGCACTGTAGCGCTACTAAAGTGAACTAGAACTACTATGGACCTCCTGCATGTTTGTAAACAAACGAGGTGGCGCTGCAGTCGCTAGCGAGCTCGTGGTAGGCAAAAGGTCGGGGAGTGGCGTCGCGGATAGGTGTTGTGCGCGGGTTTTCAAGGCTTGTAGGCGCGTTTCCAGTTTCTGCGAATCATAGCAATGGTCGATGCTTCCAACTTAGTAATTTGTCGAAGTACACGAGCTCGCGTTGTCCACATGCGGCCTATAAAGAGAAATAGTTTGACACTGTGTATTGTATATATGGTTAGTAGTAAACATGTAGAAAGCGTTCCTGCCGTTTATTTATGCGCTAGGCATTGAATAAAACAAGTTTTGACACTCTGCACTAGCCGGAATGATTTTACTTCGGGGCAGTAGTGAGGGGAAGTGCTGGCGTTGTTTCGTCGGAGCAGACATGCGCTCATCGTCTGCTGACATACGTACGTGTCGCGCTGTGCGAAAAGTGGGGACAGCGTCGTGTCCCTCATCTCCTGTCTCGCTTAAGCGCTGTTTTTAGCCGCATGACCACGCACCAGCCAGGCCGACTTGTCCTCTTGTTAAGCTGGTCGATTTGATGAGAATTTTTGATTTCTAGAATTATTTTCTTTCCTAGCCCTGAAGTCTAGTTTCGTGACGATAAATTATGGCAAAATATTGAGTACAAATTTATAAATTACGCTTTTAGAAGTGTGGTCGTCCGAAATTGTGAGGTAATTTCTTTGATTTCAGTGCCGCATTTCTTTTACCAAAGCGAAGGCGAAGATGCCATAAACGAGGGAATAAACTTTAAGGTTCGTTTTCTGATCTCTCACATTTTCTGCGACTGGATCACTCACCTTCGTAATTCGCATGAAAATCAAATGATTCCATTTGCCGCAAACTATTCTAGAGACGTTGAGGAGCGTAATAAATCTCTCGATTTTTTTCCCTACACATGCAGTATTGTGTTTGTTATTTTTTGTAAGAAACGTTTTCATGTAACTATGCATGCATAAGTACTGATCATATAGAAAAAGAACTAATCGCGTCATCATACAGAACAGGGCTTTATGCACATGCTGGCATAAAAAAAACTGCGCTCTATCTGTTCAATTATTTGAGACCTAGCTTGGGGGGACTTGACGACGGTGTTAATTATAATTACCCAGAACTGCACCAGGTATAGCTATATATAAAAGGAATGACTGAAACTAGCGTAGGAATTTCATATTTGCACCAAGTTTAGTTACATATCGCATGCACGAATAACGAAAACACTTTTCATGCCGTGTCCCCTCTCAATCTCGCCACGTGTCTGTTAGTAGCACGCCTGCGGCTGCTTCTTTCCAAACAAGCTTCGCGATCATGTATTACCTCATGAAACATGACACATGCATGATGCAATGAAAAAGCATATGGCGTTTAGCACACTTAAGGTACGCTATTCTAAGCACACCAACGCGACCGCCAAAGATTGACACAACTTACCAGACTTCTTTCTACTCGAATGAAATAATTACGTCGTCATATCAAGAAACAGTTTCAAGTAAATATTAAATGTCACAAAACGCGCCATTTAAACATGGTGTGCTATTAACAAAAAAACGCATTCCTTGGGGGCGAGTGAACCAGTCGGCGCCCCGTGCACCCCGGCTCAAGGTGATAAGTACGTGTGCAGCTACATGTCTTTTTTTTTTCTTGAGCAATTATCAGCCTACTATCCTGAAGTTCAGGTGAATGAACGCAGTAACTTGCATGCATTAAGTGCATTGAGTGGCAGTGCCTATCGACTCCCAGACTTCGCGCTTTACTACCGTGGCCCAATGCCTGTTAGCCAGTTTCCGAATGCGGCATTTATGCGCGAGAAACCTATCGAGGCTAATTTAATATTTTTTATGCTACTACGCGGATGCAGCAGTGACGCAGCTGGTCAATATATGCTGGTTCTGCAGTGCACAGGCTTGAAGCAGCCGCCGGTAACTGCGGCAGCTGCGGTAGACAAGGGCAAGCGGAACCTGTTTTGCCTACCATGCGAAAGTCGCTGCGAACATCAGCGCCACCGCATCTTCGTGACGTCGCGGGGTGAAGGAGGTCCATTGGGTAGTGAGCTGACTCTCCGGTGGCGGCGTGCGCTCCCGCGTCGCCGGAAATGTGAACATTTTTATGTTTTCCCGGGGACCCGCGCGGAGGCGCTGTCGTCGTCGTCAATGTAAACCTCCGCTGCCTCCGCCGCTGCCTTCCTGGCTTTGCGCGCCGCTGCCTCTGCTGTGCTTTCTTTCATGTGTTCCGAAGTTTACATTACCAATTCTAATGTTTATAAGAAATCATCGTAGGGAAGTATATCGTGCGTCGCTATTGCGTGTGAAATGGCACCACGCCGTTTGAACCACTGTTTTGCGCCCGGCTGTAAAACGGGCTATGTACATGTAAAAGGTGCCCCAAAGCCGTCGTTATTCAGCGTGCCCAAGGATGAAGCACTTCGAAGACTGTGGGAAAAAAACCTCCATCGAGCGGACAAGCCTCTCGAAGACACAAGTGCCGTGTGCGAACTACATTTTGAGCCGCGCTACGTAATTCGCGACTATGTACACATCATTGGTGGCAAGGAAGTGCGGATCCCACGTGGTAAGCCACTGCTTAGCAGTGATGCTGTGCCAACCATTCTTCCAAACCTACCCGCGTATTTGACGAAAAAAGCTGTGAAAGAGAGGCCTGCTCGTAAAAGGAAGTCAGAGAGTTGCGCGTCTCCGGCGAAGCGTAGACCGTGCTCGAACAGTGACACGACGGTGTCCTACACAAGCGCTGCAACGATTGCTGAGCAAGGCGCGGCCTCCTCGACGGAAGCAGGCGTGGAGCCGGACGCCGATGCAGAATTTTCATGCCCACTGGGTCAGCAGGAACCCATGCTGTTATTTGACAGTCTTCAGGTACCGTCGGAGCAGTGGACCAAGCACAGGTTTCCTGGACACGACGGTGTCGTGTACTGCACGTCTGTGTTGACATCAAGAAATGAGGTGTGCTCAGAAGAAGTGGTAATGTTCTTTCAGTCACAGACGCACAGTTACTACAAAGTGTTTGTGAGAGGAATTCTGCTAAAAGAAAGCACATTGCAAACAAGCGGGGAAGCAGAAGATGTGCTGAGAGCAACTGATTCCATGAGTGTTTGCACTGGAGTAATGCGACTTGAAGATTATGAAGAAAGGTATTTTACGAAGAACCTTAAATCCCACGTAGTGACCCTCGAGCAAATGTACTTCAGCAGCAATTGCCTGGGTCAGGTCGCTGAAAGAGGTAATTATGCTGCCCATTTTGCCTAATTTGCAACTCATTTTATGTTGCGTTCATTGATTTTTTGGCTCCGTGGGAACTCAATTCAATGCACTTTTCTTGCAGGTACGCAGTGTGTGTCTTGCAGCTACTTGAAACGAGCACTGCAGATCAGACGAGCGAGGGTCAAAAGAACTGATAAAAAGAGCGGCCGATCTGTTGTGCTTAAACTGCGAGCTGCAGCGAGAAGAAACAAGAGGCTAGTTGTTCGCCTAGGAGATGTGGAAAATGAACTTGCTAAAATGAGAGGGAAAAATGCTGCCATTCAAGCAGAAGCATTAGAAGCACAGATCTCAAAACTGCCCCCCAGACAACAGGAAGCTGTTCGACAGTGCTTCGCAGCTTCAAAAGTGAAACCTAATGGTCTACGCTACACGAAAATGTGGGTCCTGGACTGCATAATAATGATGAAAAGTCCTCGTCTGTAGAGCATCTTCGCCGTAATAGCATTCTTTCCCTACCGTGCAAATCAACCCTTAAGCGCTATGTATCTGCATATCGCACTGTTTGGCTTCAGCGACAAAGTTCTGAGGCAGCTAAAAGTGAAGTCAGCTGAGCTTGATGCCTGGAAAAAACATGGTGGATTAGTTATAGACGAGCTAAAGCTGTCGGAACACTTTGCAGTTAAAACGTCTGGGGTTATTGAGGGTTTTGTAGACCTAGGCCCTTTCACAGCAGCCAAAGACAAAGGTGTCCCATGAGACCATGGCATGGTTATACTATTTGTTCCCTTTCAGGGAAAATGGAGCCAGGTAATTGGCTATTTTGCCACACATGGCAACATGAAGGGGGACATTCTTGCCAAAGTTGTTATTGAGGCAACCGTATTGGCCGAAAAGAGTGGCCTTTTTGTTGATTTCATTACATGCGACGGCGCAAGCTGGAATAGAAGGATGTGGAGGATACTTGGGATACAAGCATCAGCTGAGTCTACTACCTGCAAAATTCAGCACCCCAGCGATGCATCACGAAACCTCTTTTTTATATCCGACTTCCCTCATCTTATCAAATGTCTACGCAACTCATTGTTGAAATCTGGATTCAACACTCCAGCTGGCCATGTAAGTCTCTTCTTCATCTTATTGAGGATTTTGTTGTGCTATTACTCACTCTTGAAGCTTAACAGGGTCCTCTCCAATTTCTTTTTAGGTGGATATGCAACACGTAAAGGAAGCCTACAAAATGGATTCCTGCAATGTTACCCTCAAGGTTATGCCAGGGATAACACGATGTCATATTGAGCCAAACGCATTTGAAAAGATGAGAGTCAGTTATGCGTTCCAGCTTTTCGGCACTAAAGTGCTCCAAGCTTTTCACCTGTATAAGGACACGTTAGAAGCCACTCTTGGAAGAATGGATGCAACTCAGGAATTCTTCAGGTGAAATGCCTATTTTCTCTTCTGCTACTTAATTTTAAAAGTAATGAAACCTTTGCATTATGGTTTTGTTAGCTGGAAATGATGTTTAAGTCTAACTTGGTGCAAGCAACATCTGAAGAGCTTTTTTGTGTATTTCAGCAAAATCCACCAGCTGATATCTGTGATGACTTCACGGTTCCCTGCGGAAGCCCTCCGGCCAGATTCTCGAGCAACAGCTGTGCTGCAGGATTTTTTATCCTATCTTAAAGCATGGGAGGAGCATGTAAAAGGGACAGGTGGCTTTGTGAGTGAGTCCACGGCAACAGGTCTGCGTGTAACCATTTCAAGCACATTAGGCTTGCTAGATTACCTTACAAGAAAAGTAGGTTTTAAGTACCTAATGACCTCCAAAACTAGTCAAGACCCTCTTGAAAACCTTTTTGGGATCGTTCGACAGTCTTCTGGCAGTAATGACCACCCAACACCAAGTCGATTTCTAGTTATCATTAACTGCTTGTCATTTTATGGGCTAGTAAAATGTGCCAGTCAAGGTAACTGTCAGCCCTCCTGGAAGTTGACAGCCTGCCAGACACTGTGCAGAATGCAGCAGACTTTCATCTGCCAATGAGTGCTGCTAAGAGCATGCACACAGCTCCATCCTCCCAAGACCACAACCAGCACATTGCCAGCAGTGACTCAAGAATAATTTTTCACATCGCTGGCTATGTTGCAAGAAAATGCGTTTTAAAAACTAATTGCCAAGACTGTCTGACCCTTCTCACTATGCCTGCCCCAGATGAAACTTTCCAGCTTGCGAGGCTGACAAAGTTTCGTGACAATGGAGGGCTCCTCTATCCAACTGGTCGCTTATTTGGTTTCATAAAGAAGCTTGAGGACTTGTTCACAGGCTGCTTCTCCCATGGACAGCTGCACTCTGACAGCATTTTAGATGTGCTGACAGTTGTCAAAGCCAGACTTGGCCAAGAGGTTGGTTGTTCCAGTCATGCTTCCACCCTTTCTCCAAATATAATCAAATTCTATGTCACTACACGACTTCACTTCTATGTTAAAAGTATAAATACTGACAAGTCGGGGAAGCGCCAAAAGGCAAAGCACTTGAAGTTGAGCCGCTGCTCTTGAAATGTGCATGCTGTCTGCATTGTCAACTTGTTGCATTGTGCTTGTCAAGATAATAAACTTTTGTTAAAGTTGTTCAACCAACATTTTGTTTGCATTTTTTTTTCTCTTTTTCTTTCATAAAATATTTCCTTAAAAATAAGTGTGGCTATACCAACATCACTCTCTGGAAAGGCAGATATAGGAAATTATGCAGTATGTTAGTGTCGGGAGAAATAAATGCGTTTTATGTTGGAATAATGTAGAGCAACGACTGATGTATAGGCGCATGTTTTCTGGCACATATGTGACAAGCTACAGCATGGAAGGTGTTTTAAACGGTTTACCTTTTGTTTCAACATTCATGTGCGATTAAAACTTCATATCTATGCTGCTTAACATTTCATTGATATACCTCTATTTTTCTTCCACAATATGCTCAGCCAGAGTCAAATAGGTAGGTATACAGGAAAGGCATCGTTCCAAAGGTGCCTGAATTGCTGTAAGGACTGCAAATAGGGTAACGCCGAAAACGAATTTCTGCACGCGCGCAACTCGATAACACCACGACATATGGATCACTTACCTTCTAATCAAAGACAGCAGTAAAACTGCTGTCTTTGACAAGAATGTAAGTGATTCATTTGTTATGTCGCGCTATTATTGAGTAAATATACCCAAACTTGCTGTCAATGGAGAGGAACCCCACAGCCTTTTACTCGGCGCAAGACGCGAGTTTTCGATACGAGTGCAAGCTCAGCAAAGCCAGCGTTACAAAAATGGTGATTAAAAAAACTTTTCCCTCATGAAAAGAAAGACGAAGTACTACTGACAAACAAGCATACTGTCCAAGCTCTTTATTTATATGAGAAACGAGCATTCAAGAAATTAGACCGTTTCTACAGCGGCGACCACGTACCTTTCGCACGGCCAAAGCGCGGCCGCTTACATTGAATACAGTGGTGGCGCCACCTAGCAGGCGAGACGTAAACCGCGACAGCGGATGGAGCTCAGTCAGCCCACTACCCAATATTCTAGTACACTTTAGCGCTACTTTCATAAGTGCTGCTTAAGTGCCGTTTTTGAAACTTCCTTCGCCATTCATACTTTACTCAGAACTTAAGTCACGAACTTAAGTCACACCTTAAGTGTCGTTCTTGAATACGGCGGTGAGTCTTGTGGCAGTTTCCGACGTTAAAGTAGCTTTGTCGACAGTGTCATTTGAGCGCATTCACTCATCTGCCATGATAAAATGTTCGGCACTTTGGAACTGCGCCCGAAGGCCCAAGTCGTCCGAGATAATCGTGAGCGCCTTAGGGCATTCTTTACAAACACCGTGTGTGACGCGATGGAATTCTTTATACGACAGCATCAAAGACCTTCTTCGATCTAAGGACAAGCTTCGAGACCTATGCAACACTCTCAAGCTGCAAGTATTCCAAGAAAGAGACTTCGCTTTTCTGCTCGAGTACTGCGATGTCTTGCAGCCCATCGCCTCTGCTTTGACACGCCTCCAAGCTGAAGCAGACTGCTTCTTCGGAGAACTGCTCCCAACTCTTCTTCAAGTGGAATCAAAGCTTCACGAGAAAGCTGCTGCAGACTATGTTTATTGCAAGCCACTTTTGGATGCAGTTAGGAATGGATTCACCCGCAGGTTCGACCATCTTTTGAAGATGAAACCGAGTGCAAAAGAGGCAACAGTTGCTGCTGTTCTACACCCCTATTTCAAGTTGCGGTGGTTGCCAGCAGAAATGGAAGACTTCCGCCGTCATGCTCAGAAGCTTACAGAAGAAGCTGTTGTCGACTATGTCAGCACAGCACAAGCTGCGCATTCTTCCGCACGCGAGGCAGTAGGATCATCGGCGCCAGGAACATCAAATGCGTCAGCTGACGCATTCTTTTCATTTGAAGACACAAGCAGTATAACCAGCCGTAGCTCTCAGGAGGCGTTAGTGAAACTTGAGTTTCTCAATTATTTACAAGATCCTCGAGTTGATGTGGCTATGCTTCATTCTTATCCACTGATAAGAGGCGCCTTCGTCAAGTATAATACTGCGACGTGCTCGTCTGCTCCTGTAAAGAGGCTTTTTTCATTTGCCTCCCTTATAGCGCGCCCACATCGCGGGGCTCTCTCGGACCGGCGGTTCAAGCAAATGTTGTTACTTAAGACCTTCAAGTAAACGTAATGAATACTTTTTGCCTAATAAAAACATTCAGCCATTTTACTTGTTGTTTTCATTCTAGCTTTTCAAGAATATTTTTCAGCTTCAGAAGTTTGTTATCGCAGTACTGGCAAACTAACTGTTCGGTTCCCAAGCGCACGGAGCTTGCATCATTTAGTTTGATCAAAGGCACAGGCCATCGGGTAAGTACTCTATAGTATCGAACCGAAAACAGAAAACGTTTCAGGTTTATTCATATAGCCAAGTGCTCACAGGAATTTTGAGGAACTTTGGGTTAAATGATTTTTTGCTAGGCTGCTTACGGAAGCGATCGCTTCAACATATATATGGCTTTAGTCCAAATTAAAGTTCTAACAAGGCCAACTGCGCAGAGTGCGGAGCTTCAACAGATCCATGTGGTCGGATTCGTTTATAAGTCCTTTCAAGAAACGTGCTCTATAAAAATGCACTAATGGTTACAGAAACCACTCGTACATTTCCTAAATTCGCCAGTTATATTACCGGCATTATTAGACAGTGATTTCAGTTTTGTAAACTTCGTTAGTCGGAATATAACCTGTATTATATTTGATATTTTAGTGATGTATCGAAGTATCGACGATACAGTATCGAGTATCTGTATCGAAAATCTATTTCCGTACTGTATCTTGTATCGGAGATACAATTTTCAAAGGTATCGAGTATCGTATCGAAGATACTATTTTGAAGTATCTTGCCCAGCCCTGGTCACGAGGATGGCTGGTTCGAACGATGAGCTGTTGGCTACGGTAAACGTACTTATACTTGTTTGTTCACTGCTTCCGCACCGTCACCGTGCACGGAAGCGCCGATTTTGGGTGCGACCTATGTTTCGCCGTCGAGAGCAAAAAGGGCAGGCGCGCCTATTCGCAAGTTCCGTAGATGGTGGCGCCGCACACCGGTGAGGCCGAGAAACGCCACTGAGATGATCGGTGCGAGCAGGCGGGAATGCGGGAGCTAGGACTTCGCAGTTTTTCACTTTGTTCGCACTGCACATTAGCGGCGTCTTCAGCCTGTTTGCGATGGAAAAAAGAAGAAAGTACAAGAGCAACAGGATGTGCTGCGTGCCGCAGTGCACAAACCGGGCAGTGTGTGGACAAACAAGTCTGCATTCTTTTCCCGCTGACGCCCATCTGAAGAAGCTGTGGGTGATTAAGCTGCGCATCGGGAAACGCGAGGCCCGTTTCACATGCATGCGACTGGACCGAAAATATTCGGTGAGTCGGTGTAGCCGCAGTGCGATTTTCGATCTCCGGAAGACCACATTGCGCTTTCCCAGTCACTTGACGCTGTGGTGGATTGGTGTGATAGATGGCAGATGACCGTCAATTCTAAAAAATCAGTGTGCATGACAGTAACCAGGAAAAAAGTATCCTCATCTTTCCCTTACAGCATTCACGGTACGCCACTCATGAAAGTCTCCCAGCATAAGTATCTTGGTGTTACACTAACCGCTGACTTTAGATGGGACGTACACATCGCTAATGTAACATTGGCAGCCTTACGAAAACTGTTTTTTTTTGAGAAGATGCATCCGACTCGCACCAGCATCTACTAAACTCCTAGCATACAAAACTTTCATAAGACCTATTTTAGAGTACGCTCACACTGTTTGGTTTCCGCAAACAACCACTAACATAGCAAAACTAGAAAAAATACAAAGGCACTACAGTTCATCCATAACAAATATAAGCGTACTGACTCCCCATCGAACCTTGCAGCTATTTCAGGACTCCCGACGCTATCAATGAGAGCAAAGCACGCGCGTTTAAAATTTTTGTACCAACTGTTGCATAACGATTATAACATCAATGTGTCAAAATATATTTGCCCGTCCCAGACTCGACCGACACGACACAAACATGCGCTCACTCTAACTGATTATTCCTATCGCACAGATGCACTTAAACATTCATTTTTTCCTGTAGCCATCCGAAAATGGAACAAACTGGATGCCTCGATTACTCATGCGCCGACCTTAACAACGTTCGCTACAAGGCTCGAGGCCGGTATTGCCGCAGAGTAACGCTCTCAGTGATGCACATGGGCCTCTGGGTATTGATAATCCGTTTCACATCCGTTCTTTCTTGTCGTCTTAATCAGTGCATCACCCCTTGCATAGTCATAGTTTGTTTCCTGGGTTCAATTGTCCGCTATCCTTCAGTATTATTATTGTTTCCAACATATACGTATCTTGTCTTGAGCGCCAAGGTTTTTTTTTTTTTTTCGCTTCTACGTGCATGTTGTTCACTGTTAGCCGTGTTTGATCACTTCATATGGTAACCTTGTCTGGAGCCGATTGTACATAGTTTGTCCTCAGGTAGGGAAATGAACCACTGTTCTACCAGATTTATCTTTGCATGTGTTCTTGCAGCATTTGGAAATTTCCTTGTGTTGTGTGATGTAGTTCTTGCCTCATTGTAACTGTTGTGTATGCCCACCTGCTAGGGCCCCGTAAAGGGGCCTGCAGTATTGAAAATAAATAAATAAATAAATAAATATCTGTGGCCTGCAATTGACAGGGTAAGGAGTCATTGTGAAGAAGTTTCCAGCTTTCTTTGCATGGTCAAGGTCCAATGCGCACTGTTTTGTTTTCAGGTTTGGAAAGAAGAGCAGAAAAGTCTGCTGCAAAAGCTGCAAGGCCAACAGGTGAACCTTGCTGGAGATGGACGGGCTGATTCACCAGGATTTAGTGCTAAATATGGCACGTATACTCTGATGGACGTTGAACGCCACAAAGTCTTGCATTTTGAAGTCGTGCAGGTGCGTTTCCACTTTGCTACAACAACGTTCTGTAAATTTCTATAGCTCACTAATGCCGCCAAATGAACTGTAACGCAACATTTAAATATCATGACTTCTTTCTACAGCACATGCATTATCATTGGCTTAGCCTTGAATCCCCGTGCTGGTAGATGAAGCATCAGCACAGCACTACCATTGTTAGAAATACAAAGATTTATTTTCTTAAAAATAGTTACAGCTGGGAGGAGAGACCTCAATGCATGCAGTCTTTTTTTTAATTGGTAGGCACGCTACACATCACTCAATATCCTTTGCCATTATCATACCACAGTCCAATGATGCTGGCGGCAGCTGTCGCATGGAGTTAGAAGGCCTGAAACAAGGCCTTGCTTTTCTGGAGAGTGAGAGCATCAAGGTAGCAGTGCTGGTGACCGACCGTCATACACAGATCAAGTGCTTTCTCCGCAACAACAAAGCTGCAATCGCCCATGAGTTCGACGTGTGGCACATGGCAAAAGGTATCTAGCAGCTGTGGCTTTATGGTGGCTGATAAAGTGTTATTTTCAGCATATTAATGGAATATATTACATTAGTCCTATTTTTTTAATATGCATTTTAGGTATCACCAAGAAACTGCACACAGCTGCAAAACAAAATAACTGCAAGGAACTTGCACCCTGGATTAAGTCTGTGTGCAACCATCTGTATTGGGCGGCAGCATCTAGCGAAGGCAAAGCAGAACTCATTGTGCCCAAATGGCTGTCACTTCTTAACCACATAAGGGACATCCACACACACGACCAGGCATCGTTCCCCACGTGCTTGCACGGTGACATCGAACCCAAGCAGTGGCTCAGAGAAGGTATGTTACATTTTGTAATGAAAATATGTGAAAGGCCCTAGCGAAGCATAATTAGGCACATCTAGGTATGATATATAAAGTAACAAAATTCCAATAAGAGAGGGTTTCAGGTACGAAGACATAATCTCTAGAGTACTATTCACTGCGTGTTTACAGGAGGTATTCACAGACCTCAAATGAGAAGAACTGGCGATAAGAGTTAATGAAATTTGGTGATCACGTTGCCTTGCTAAAGAACTCGGAACTCCAGAAGAGTGGCGAATCGGGCTAGTTGGTGCATGTTTGTCATTTTTCGAAAGCGCTGAAACAACACGGACAAAGAAGGGACAGACAGGGATGAGCACTTGTCCATGTCTGTTCCTTCTTTGTCCGTTTTGTTTTAGCGCTTTCGAAAAATGAACTCGGAACAAACTGCAAAGCATTATCGATGACCTCGACAGGCAAAGCAGAACAGTGGGTCTAAAAACTTTATGCATAGAACTTAAGCAACGTCCAACAGTCTCTGAAGCGAGCAGTGGTTTATGATAGGCAGCGAAGCATTAAAAGTGGGAAGGGAAGAGGTCTAATTAGTGTAGGTAATGACCGCAGATCCAGACCATGTGAGTGAAAGAAACAGGATAATAAGAATAAGGACCAGTGCATTTAACAATTATGCTGAAAATCTGAATGGTAATTTACCAGTATCGCTCAAGAGGAAATTATACAACAGCTGTATCTTACCAGTACTCACTTATGGTGCAGAAACAGAATTAGCAAAAAAGGTTGAACTTAGATTGAGTACAATGTTGCAAGCTGTGAAAGTGAAAAGTGTAACATTATGATATGAAGAGAGCAGAGTGGGTAAGTGAACAAACGAGTTAATGATATCTTAGTAGAAATCAAGAGGAAATGGCAGGCAATGCAATGGAGAGGCTGGACAACCTATGGTTGTTGAGGGTTCCAAGATTTTCCAAGAGGGTTCTCTGGATTCCAAGATTTCAGCTACCTGTGCAGTGCAGCAGAATTTCAATGAAAAGCTTCATGAGCTAAGCAAATAATGGCTGTTTCAGTTTCTTCCATACCATTTATTACAGTGCACCTCAAATACCAATGTTTATTAAAAGTATTGAAACTTATAAGATGTGCATTACTGAACACAAGTTTATTTACAGGTGCACTGAAACACTTTTTAACTGGTTGATGCAGAGCATACAGCAAGCCGCACACTTAGAGCTTTACAAAGAGATGATAATGGCCATTTCTTTTTAGAATCAAAGGCTTTCCAGAAGCTTCAAGACATTGCAAATTCTAAGGCCCTTCTGCAAGACATGCTGCGGCTATCTACTAGACATCAAACCTATGGATTAGAGGCTTTTCATAGCCTTCTAGTGCATTTTGCACCAATGCAAACAGACCAACTACCTCAATCCAAAGCCACACTAGGGAGACAGCTAGATGCCAGGGCAGACTACAAAGGAAAGTTTCACCCCAATTACAGATCTTCAGAGGTGATTTTTTGTCCTTGACACAAGTAGGTTTTGCATTGCCAACAGGCTTCCAACATGGTTTTTATTTTTTCTTTGACAGTGTTTAATTTATTTTATAACTCGCAGTACCAATTCTGACATGACTAGAGTTTTATTGCTTTAGCTTGCCCTTCTAAGCATTCGATAAGCCAAACAGACCTTCTCTCTTATTTCAGTTCCCTGAACAAGTGTCTACTGTGCATGCATCCATATGCTGCTAGCGTATAATTACTGCACGGAGCCCTCATATTTGCATTTATGCCCAAGATTTAAAAAATAATTTAACTGACGTAAAATCTTATTTGAAGTGGACTTGCAAACTCACTCAGCTGCAGAAGCTACGATTTGTTTAATCCCTGCAGCTGCATCTTTCAAGTTGGTGTTAGTTCAGCCTAACTGCCTTATTTTTTCTGTCATACTGAAGAGCCTCATATGATCGAGAATTTTAGGGCAGCGTCATCAACTCCCAATAAAGGAATGAAGTTTTGCTAACTCGGACATACTTGCTTGGCACCGGCGGCAATAAATGCCACAATACAGCTATTCAGTGTAGTAAAATGCAACTTGATATTGGTTCAACATGTGCCTAACTGTTTTGTTGCTGCTGGCGTAGTGGATCATCACAAGCAGTCACTGAAATGCTGGATGCCAGGAGGCTGTCGCCTCCTACCTATAGCAGAACAACGCTCGGCCAGCTTGTACATGACTGCTCAATGGCAATGGTCATTGACTGAAGTTACAACCCGTGTAATCCCTGCTGTCTTATCTTGCAGGTTGGTATTGGAACACAATTATCTTGTGTGACCTCGCTGAATGGTAAGAGATGTTCTGCCAATCTTCACAAATTAATGTACCTTATTAACACTTTTAGAGGACCACAAATACTTTTTCCTGGCTTCAAAGCGGAATAAAATTCTGGGTTTTTGCCATGTGGTTTCTTCATGTCAATCACACTAGTGCAAGGTTCCTGCACAGTGATTGCAAGAAAACCTGCCAGAACTCAGCAGACTCAGCTAATTTAAATTAGTCCTCACTCCAAAAAGCACTTTTTCTTGCTCTCACTTTGCAATAACCTCAGCACTGAAAACAACACACACATCTGTAGAAACCTCTCTCTGCAGGAACACATAAAAAAGGTGGTTTTCTCAGACTGTATCCAGGAGACAACTTGGCAGAAAGCGTAGACTGTTTCTCATTTGTTTTCAGATGAGCCAAACAGCAAGTACGCTGCATTTCGCTATAACCTGTGAATGAAAAGTGCTAAAATTTCCCCCAGGGTTGATTCAAATTTCTCACTCATTAGTGGAGCATTTGCTGTTCATTTTTTTTTTCAAGAATTGTAGTGTTAAACCACAGGCTATCATAAATTTCGCAGTAGCCGCACAGAGCAGGTCTCTCCTAGCGATTTCTGGCACTTGATAATAAATGCAGCAGAAGTACTCATCTTCCATTCTGTGCATGCATACAAACACCTGTTATGAACGAGTAATATTGCAGCCACAGCGAAAATACGGTTATGCACAACTGGGTGCCACCCTACATGCGAAAAAATCGCATACCGGCATCAGACACGTACCGGAAATTTTTTCGCGAATGGTGCCGGCCGGCGCATGCACAACTACGAGAGCACTGTGGACGGCTCCTTTCGAAAGCGAGGCCCCTACCGACGGCAGCGAGTCTTGGCACAGTTCATGAGAGCTAGCGAAGTCGCCTTTCCGTTGCATCAAGCTTCGGGTATAACTGCCGCTCTCCAGCGTAACCAAAGCAATATTGCGAATCACATCGCAGCAGACGAACGCACTCAGATCACGCACAATCAATTAATTGTGCAGCAACATAATACTTTCTACTCCATGCAACGCTTTGTACGTTGTGCTATTGCCAGGCGAGAAAAATGTGGTCGCGGGTCTTTTCACACACCACGCCACGGCACGATCAAGAACACATCGTAGGGCAAGCGAAAGCAAACACATTCCGGTTTAGTCGTTTCTGTGGACTATAGACGCACCGTCACGATCTTCCGAATCTTCCTCGAACTCCGAAAGGCATTGTGCGAAGTGGCTTATCGCGAGAAAGTTATCGGACAGTCGTCAAGCTTCTGCCAATAACGACATGCAACTTCGAAAAATGACGTACTATGTACCAGAGCAAGTTTCCAACGTTGGTAGACGATCCCGGCTGCTCTTCGCTCCCTGCAACGGAGATACTGCGTCGTTTGTGTGCGAAACTGGTACAGTGACACCCCGATGTTCACGTGAGTGTCAAAAGTGTCCTATAATCGCTTTTATAACACCGCGAAGAGCTGCAATCAGCATGCAACGCAGCCTACGCAGCACTGGAGCCATATCGGCAGCTTCGCTGGTCCTCGAAATGTCGTCACGTCTTCTTGGCCAATCAGAGGCGGCGGCGCGACCCGCGATGTGCCCCGAGGCGCCGGCTGCGTATTTCTGCTAAAAATGACAATTGGGGCTTGTTATTACCCAATTTTAGTTCGATATTCGAGTTTGCAGCATCAAAAACTCTAAGGCGCCACCGCAAGCCCAATTTTTGCAAAAAGTGCTTCAGTCTCCCTTTAAAGGTATGAGGCATTGCAGTTCCATTTAAGGGCCGTGCTTACTTTCTTAGTTATACATGTATCTTAGCTATTTGTCTACCTATATCTGCTATGCTTAGCTGCCTCATTTAACCCTTTATTGACGACTGTTGCCCACAGGCAACACACCAGAATATATTTTTTTTCTGGTTCAGTTTTGGACGCTTTTGTTTTACTCCAAACTCCGCCCATCTTACTGCCACATGGGCATGTGGCGCCATCTGACGTATAATAAAGAAAATGAAGAGGAAAAAGAAGTTTGGCGCGGAAATCTCTGCACAGCAGTCGCCTACACGACTTCAGACTCTGACCGTCAATTTCCTGGTAAGCGCTCGTTTTTTTCTCCGTGGCTTTTCGCACTTGCTTAGAAGAATGCCTCAGTTTGCTCTTTTTCGAATTATGTCAGTGGCTCTGCTAATTTGCGCCCGTAAGGGCGCGTCTCGTGTTTGTTGCCCATAGGCAACACCCGGCACTATGCTGTGTTTTTCGTCCCGTTGAGTGTACAGTGTGCCTTTTTTGTGTTTGTCTGCTAAACTGCCTAGGCGGATAACGTACGTGCTGCACGGCCTCATGCAGGACACACGGATGGATCCCAACATATTTTATGGAAAAATAGCCGCAAAGGCGCCCCCAGAACACAGTGATGACTCTGATCTGGAGTCGTCAAGCGACGAAGAACCAGAGAATGCTCCTTCAGCCCGGGCATGTAAGCATTCATTTTGTTGCCACAGCCGGAATTACGCAAACATTCAATTCGAGGCACAAATGAAGTAGCGTCCGTTGCCAAAGGAAGAGGTGCGATGTAGAGTGGGGGGGGGGGACTCGACCACAGGGGCGCATTTGGCTCGGTGCTCCCGCGTGTAGCCGCCGACTCCTGTCACGACAGACAATAAATACCATGCGTTCCCCATTTCCCTGCCTATATATATGAGACGCCTGGTAGCGCGTGGCGCTCCGTTTATTCTGCGCAGTAGGAGTTTCTTTGTGCGTTTGCAACACCATCTGTACTTACGCATCTATCAAAACCGTAATTCTTCAGTTTGTGTTATTAGGACTGCCTTATTCATACGGGTACTTCATGTAATAATATTTTATTACGTTTGCCTTTTGTTTTTCAGCATGATTTCCAGTGAAACAGCGCAACGGCACAAGGCCAGAGGACAAGAAAGGACGATACACAGCGCTGACTATCGCTGTGTATCGTCCTTTCTTGTCCTCTGGCCTTGTGCCGTTGCGCTGTTTCACTGGAAATCATGTCAGACCAACGTGCCCATCAGTTATTGTTGTACAGTTTCATTTTTCAGCATGTTTATATCGCATCTGCTTTCTGTTTAATTTGCACAGCTCTTTCAGCTGACTGTCAAGATGAAGGCATCTCTAGAACTCCAAGCACAGACAATATTGAAGAAATTCCCAAGCCTTCGAAAAATGGTCCTGCATGGAGTGTTGTCCAAGGCTCCACTGGTAATACCATGCCAAAGTGGAAGGACGTACCACCCTGTTCATCCCCGGTTGAGTCGATTTGGAGCAGTTTATCGGTACAGCGCTCACTATGTCAATTATGAAGCTGCCTCAAACGCGCATGTACTGGTCGGAAAGGTTCCGCATCAGTCAAGTTGCAGACACCATGACGAGAGACAGATGGGAAGAAATCAAACAGTCACTGCACTTCAATGACAACCAGGAGGCACCGGACCTCAATAACGCCGAACGCGACAGGTTGTACAAAGTGCGGCCCCTACTGGACCACGTGGTCTCCAAATGCCTTGAAATACCAAAATCTCAGAAACTATGCGTTGATGAGCAGCTGGTGCCTTTCAAAGGCCACAGCTCATTGAAGCAGTACTTGCCAAACAAGCCGAAGAAACAAGCCGAAGAGGTTATAAACTATTCCTTCTCTGCTATGAGTGCGGCATAATGTACAACTTTGAAGTGTACACAGGCAAAATTTTTCCGCAGCCGGGTTTTCCAGACATCGGTGCCAGCGGCAACATTGTTCTCACAATGGTGAGTGTCGCGCCTCGCGGTCTAGACTACATCCTGTATTTTGACAACTGGTTTTGCAGTGTGGACTTACAGGTGGTCCTCAAAAAGGCTGGTATCAGTTCCGTAGGCACAGTACGTGAAGCTCGCCTGAAAGGATGCAAACTTCCATCGGACAAAGAGCTAAAAATGAAAGGGCGTGGCTCTTACGTGGAGATGGAGACGACATTTGAAGGGGTGAGTCTGAGGGCTGTGAAGTGGTTTGACAATCGTCCCGTCACGCTGCTGTCCACATTTGCATCGGCATCACCAGAGAATACTGTGAAGCGCTTTGACAAGAAGACCCGAACGTCGGTGAGCATAACTCGTCCTTCTATTGTAGGTGTCTATAATGAGTGCATGGGCGGTGTGGATCTAATGGACATGCTTGTGGCACTGTACCGCATCAACTTGAGATCCAAAAAGTGGTACAGGCGGCTATTCTTCCATTTATTGGATGTCGTAATCGTCAACTGCTGGCTCCTGTACCGCCGAGATGCAACCACGGCTAAGGTGCCACGCAACCAGCAAATGACCCTACTGCTTTTCAAAGCAGAGATAGCGTGCGTTTTGAAACAGCAGGGAAAGGTTGCAACACCTACCACAAGGCGACCGTTGGCCCCTTCAAAAATTGAAAATGAACTACAAGAGAAGCGCCGTGGGCCAGCAGCTCTTGTACCCTGCAAGATTAGGCTGGACACTATTGATCACCTCCCGATTTTTTCTCCCAAAAAAGGTCGATGCAAATACCCCAACTTACAGGCATTACAGTGTAATGTGCAAAAAGTGTAACGTACACCTTTGTTTCACTCCAGAAAAAGAGTGCATATACAAGTTCCACACTACCCCATAAGAATTGTGCAATGACGCCTACTTAAGGACTCATGCCTACTGTTGCCCACAGGCAACAAAGCTATATTTCAGCTGATATGTATAGCAATTTTTTGTGTTTAGAAAGTATGCATTGTCATGCTCTAATAAGTGCAGATATGAAAGAAATAAATGATTTTTTTCAAGTATTTTATTGTCTCGTCAAAAAAGGGTTAATACTGAAAATGGCGTGCACTTCACTATGGCCCGTATTACTGCGTGCCTTATGTCATGGCCAATTTCTGTTTCAGATGCCAACCACCGAAAAGTGGCTAGAGGTGTAGGCAGGTTTCCGCCACAAGTGGAATTTTCCTCACTGCGTGGGTGCAGTTGACGGGAAGCATGTGCAAATCCCGGCCCCATCACGCTCTGCGAGCCTGTACTACAACTATAAAGTACTAATTGTAATTTGTCAATTTTAGCAGCAATTCTTATGGTGCTGGTTACTTGCAGGGCACGCACTCCATCGTGCTGACGGCTGTCGCCGAC
The DNA here is from genome assembly GCA_030143305.2 of Amblyomma americanum. Classification (NCBI taxonomy): domain Eukaryota; kingdom Metazoa; phylum Arthropoda; class Arachnida; order Ixodida; family Ixodidae; genus Amblyomma; species Amblyomma americanum. The sequence continues at coordinate 20,694 of JARKHS020029421.1, forward strand.
AGCAACCTGACATTTGTTACGGTTGACGGCGGCGGCTATGGCCGGCAGAGCGATGGAGGGACCTTGAGTGCCTCAACGTTTGGCAGCTGCCTCGAAAGAGGAGTTCTAGGTCTGCCATCCCCCAGACGGCTCCCAGGTTCCGGCACAATTGCACCCCACGTTTTTTGGGGGGACGCAGCCTTCCAGCTTCGGCCCGACTTCCTGCAGTTGTACTCGGGAGGATGTCAGGCCGAAGAGAAAAGGATCTTCAATTACTGCCTAAGCCGAGCTAGGTAATCTAACCAAAAAGTGCTTCCCTGAGAACATGTATTACTCGTTGCTATTTATTTGCAGGAGGTACGTGGAAAGCGCATTTGGCGTAATGGCCTCATGGTTTTGGATTTTCCGGCATGTTATTAATTTAAAGTCGGAAAATGTTGACTATGTCGTCCTTGCCACGTGTGTGCGCCACAACTTCTTGATGGAGGGCATTTTTTATGTGGATCCACTGTACATGGATCAGGAAGATAGCTTCGGCAATGTCGTGAAGGGCCAGTGGCACGAAGCCGACGGGGGCTCTGCAATGATTGAACTGCACCCTCCTGCGGGCCACACCTTCTCGAGAGCTGCGGCGGAAGCAAGAGACATTTGTTGCGAATACTTTTCTAGCCATCAAGGTGCTGTGCCATGGCAACGAGCCAGTGCTGGGCTGCGGCCGTAAGACTTAACAGGGTAAAGTTGTAGGCCAGTTGGTGCGACATTATGACTAGAAAAGTCAGATGTTGGCAGCGCTGTTGTGTTTCAGAATTCCTGTGGCGTATCTCCTTATTCTTTTCTTGAGCTGCTTAGTTTTTATCTAGGTTCCACTATTGTTTCCTTGGACGATGACTTGTATGTCCAAAAGAAAGGAATTTGTATTGGTTCCAGTGTGGCGCCTGTGCTTTGTGAAATTTTTCTTGCCCATTTGGACCGCATGCTCAAGCTTAAGCTCAGTCTTCTCTTCATTGTATTGTATTGGGTTTTATGGCGCATAAGCAACTTAGGCTATCATGCGCCAAACACATGGTATAATTTATTTCAAAAATTGGGTGTCCTCAGCGAAAGTCCTTGTCCGGACAAGGACTCTGAGGAGCCCATCAAATCGAATGCAGACCTCAGCCTTCTTCTCAGGACTGAGAAAATGGATGAGGTGCGTCATAAAATGCGCGAAAGCACGGGGTAAAAAATTTTTAGAATTAATAGTTCTGCAATATTTGATATCATATTTTGTTTAAGATGGCCGCGTCTTTCAGAAAATTAAAAACAGATGAAGTTCTTACAAGTGGATAATCGCCTAAAAGTAAATTGGGGTGGAAGGGAATGTGTTCATCGTAAAAAACAGTAAAATATTTTTTTCTTAGCCGTTGAAGTTGTGAGCACGAGAATAAAATGTGATCAACTGTCAGCTCATCTCGACATTTCTCGCATAAGGGTTTGTCTTGTTTTGTCAGTAGAAAGTTGTGTGTTAGGTGTGTGTGTCCGATGCGCAGGCGGCATAAAATTATTTCTATAAAACGTTCCTGATGCCTGCATGATCTCCATTCTCCCAGAATAGGTTTTACTGAATGTAGTTTATTTTCTTCACTATTCCATGTACACTGCAATTTTTGTAAGTTTATTTTTTACTAACTTCATGCAATCTGCATAGGGTATATTTACAGTCTGGACTTCCTTATGGCGAGCTTGAGCAGCGCACGTGTCAGCTCTCTCGTTGCCACGAATTCTGATATGGCTTGGTATCCAACAGAGCTTAATTTCATGTCCTTGTGATTCAGCAGTTATTATGTCATGTATTATATTTCCTATTAAAGGTTCCCTTACGTTTCTGGCTTTCAGTGCTGTGCTTGCACTCAGTGAGCCCGTGTAGATAATGCTGTTTTGAATGTTCTTTTCGACTATTTTTGATACAGTCACCGAAATGGCATAACTTTCAGCTGAGAAAATTGACGCGCACATAGGTAACCGAACTACCTTTTCCCATACGTCTTGCACCACAGCACTTCCGACGTAAAGTGATGTTTTAGAGCCGTCTGTATAAAATGCTGTGTATTCTTTGTACTTTTCCTCTAGTGCCAAAAATTCTTGTAGTATGTGTTCACATGGAGTTTGCTTTTTCTGAAATTGTGTCATTGTGTAGTCCCCTACAGCGGGAAAGGTGTACAAAGGTGCCAGTGCTTTGGGTCTCTGGGCGACATCAGGTAGTGTGTCTAAAATACCCAATTCCTGGCAAATTTCTTCAAAACGGAGGATAACGGGTCTCGTCGCATTCGGTTTGTTACTAAAAAGCTGCTTAGACAGGCACTTCATAACTATGGAGTAACAGATATGTTTTGGTAGTGAACGGGTTTTTAGGACGTATGCACATGTGAGCATGGCTCTTCTATCTGCGAGGGCTGGTTCGTTACATTCAACATATAGGCTGTTTATTGGTGATGTCCTGTATGCCCCACTTGCAAGGCGTAAAGCTGAATTATGTACTGGGTCTAATTGCTTAAGGTAGGATGGTCGAGCTGAGTTGTACACTATACATCCATAATCTAGGCAAGAGCGAACTATGCTGCGGTAGATGTGCAAAAGGCAGGTTCTATCAGACCCCCAGCGTTTATGTGAAAGCACCTTTAAGATATTTAATGATCGAGAAGTTTTCTTCTTCAGGTTCTTTTATGTGGGGCAAGGTCAGTTTTTGTCAAACGTTATGCCCAGAAATTTGTGTTCGCTTTTTATCGGTAATTCGGTTTCGTTCAGGTGTAGTCTAGGATCTGTCTGTAGGCCACGTTTGAGTCAGAAAAGAATGGCCACTGTTTTCTGTGGGGAGAACCGGAAACCATTTCGGTCAGCACATGTTGAAAGTTTATTTATTGTTAACTGCACTTGTCTTTCGCATGTTGATATGTTTGAGGACGTGCAGGCTATCTGCAGATCATCGACATAGATCGAATACATAACATGCCTTGGAATTATTTTGCTATTAGAATTCATTTTAACAACAAAGAGGGTCGTGCTTAAGACACTTCCTTGAGGCACTCCATTTTCCTGAATGAAAATTCTCGAGAGGGTTGAACCGAGGCGTACATTGAATGAACGGTTTGAAAGGAAATCTTTTAGGCAGTTCAACATCCTACCACGAATGCCAAGTTCAGCCAAGTCGTGAAGAATTCCGTACCTCCAGGGTGTGTCATATGCTTTCTCTAAATCGAAAAAAACAGCAAGACATTGTTGTTTGTGTATGAAGGCCTCACGGACAGTATTTTCAAGGCGAACTAGGTGGTCTGTTGTGGAGCATGCCTTTTTGAAACCGCACTGATGGACATCGAGAAGCTCACGGGCTTCTAGCACGAAGGTTAATCTAATATTCACGATACTTTTAAATTATTTTGCAAGGCAGCTGGTGAGGGCTATGGGCCTATAACTACTGGGAGAGGTTGGTGGTTTTTCGGGTTTTAAAAATGGAACGATGATGGCATTCTTCCAGGTTTCAGGTAGTTTACCCAACACCCAAACCTTATTAAAAAAACTTAAAAGTGCCTCTACGGCAGGTTCGAAGAGGTGGGACAGCATTTGATAGTGTATTGCATCCGAGCCCGGTGCTGTCTGTTTGCCAGCGGACAAAACTGTGCTGATTTCTTGAACTGTAAATAAATTATTATATGGTTCATTTGTATATCCACTTGTAGGGAGTCTTTGTTTCTCGGCTGTGTTTTTGTACCTTAGAAATGATTCTGTGTAGTGTGATGAACTGGTAACTACCGAAAAATATTCACCTAAAATGCCTGCCTGTTCTTCGATGTTTTTCTGTATACCAGGAGCTGTTAGAAGGGGAAGTGTGAATGGGGAGTATTTACCATCTAGCTTTCGTACCTTCTCCCACATTTCTTTTGATGTGGTTGAGCTATTTATTGATGTCATATAACATTGCACAAGAAGTTTTTTCAGCATTACGGCGGATATATCGGGCTTCTGCCCTTGCCTTTTTAAAGTTTATGAGATTTTTATGCGTGGGGTACCTCCGAAAGTTTCCCCATGCTTTGTTCTGTTTCTTTTTTGCTAGTCTACATTCTTTTGTATACCAGGTTTTGTGGTTTTGTTTCACCACTCCAGAAGATTGAGGTATAGCCAGGCGCGCAGCGGGGATAATGCAGTTTGTGATAATTTCATGAAGTTCATCTATACTTAAGTTATTTTGAATCTATTTTTTCTAAGCTGGCATTTTCTTGAAACAGTGCCCAGTTGGCCAAATGGAGTTTCCAACATTGTGGTTTTGTAGGAATGATTTGCGGAGATGATGTTAGGCTTCTAAGAACGGGTAGATGATCGCTACCATACGGGTTGTCCAAGACATCCCATTTAAGAGCAGTAAAAACAGAAGGCGATGCAAGAGACAAATCTATGCAGCTCCATTTTCCGGAGCTTGGAGAACAATATGTGCGTTTCCCCTGTTGAGCAGGCTTATATTATTGCACAGAATAAAATCTTCTTAAATATGCCCTCTTGTTTCCGTTTGTTCGCTTGCCCACAATTTGGAGTGAGCATTAAAATCGCCGACTAACAGATGCGGCTCTGGTAATTGTTTTAAAAGGTCTTCCAAGTCATGGAGTGTTACTGTCAGGTGTGGTTGGAGGTATACGGAACATACTGTAATTGTTTTAAAATGTACTACAGATACTGCAACGGCTTCAAATGTAGTTTGAAGCTTCACTACTGTTATGAACACATAGCGGCATATACCACGCACAACAGTCATGCCACGCACTAACCACTAAACCACCCCCGCCGTCCTTTCTAGTTTGATTTGGCAGACTTCATTTTAGTTCTGTACATTTTGATTATTTTTAAGAAGTTGTGGGCATCGTTTCATCTATGTGTAGACAACATGGCTTGTATTTTACATGTGCCTGAGGGGAGCGTTTTACAGTTTGGAGATCTGAACATTGAGTTCTGTACGAAATGGGTGTGCTGGTGTTATGCTACATGTTCGAAAAAAGGGCTTCTGTCATTCGACCCCTTACATTCAAAATTAGTAAAAAGAAGGATTCTTTCACTTTGCCTTGAACCTCTGCTCAGGACGCCACGCACTTGCAAGATGGAGTTGAGCTTTGAAAACCAATTGGAGAAGCTGGCTTTAGCTGGGTACCCTCATTCACCTGTGAAAAGGGTCACCAAAAGCATCATGCAGAAAATGAAGAGAAAAGCAGTGAAAGCTGGGGTAGATGTCCCCCAACAAGAGGTGAGACTAGCGGTGGTGCCGTATGTGCACAAGTTGGCCCACAATTTTAAGAACTTTGCGAACAAGCATGGCATACTGGTAGTCTTTTCAACCCGTAGGAAGTTCAGAGGCCTTTGCTCTTGGTTCAGAAAAGGAGGAAAACAGAAGGAGGATGCTGAACCAAGCATGGGTGAGTTTTCATTAGGTGCACCATAGGGGTACTCACTAAATGAAATCGTCCTCTCAAGTGCTTTTTTCTATATAGGATAAACTGGGCACTGTGTAAAGGGCGGTAAACATGCAAGCGAATTGGCGAACAGAGCAAACAGCGGCGCGGCGCTGCGAAGCGGTTCGCAAGCTTTCGTTTCACATGCATCGCCGCTGCGCATTTCCCACCGATGCGAAAACCAATGTTGCGGGCAAAAGTTATGCACTTGCAACCGGTTTTGGTGGCCTGCAAACACAAAAAAGCGTAATATATAAGCATTATTTTGTCATTTTCTTTCACAGTTTATTTAAATAAATATAATTCTTGCGTATTAAGCATTAAACAGCACTTTATACAATTTTTAAACAAAAGTTCGTACGTGCGGCGTACTAACTCGCGTGCCAATGCCGAGCCGTCATTGGTTGAGATGCGGTGCTGCCACGTCGTCGCCGTGAAAATTTCCAACTTGCCCGAACCTCGCCGCTCCAGCCGCTGGAGCTTCCTCCGCCGCTTGTGAAAGGGTGCATTCTCCGCGGCGGCGGGATTCGCGAGCGGTTCGCTTGCATGCAAAACAGGCTTAAAAGAGCAAATCTCAGGCAACATGAACAAAACATTTAACAAATCAAGGAGGGTCAAAATTTAACAAAGCACATCAGAACTTGCCATTCACACTCCTGTGAGCCATGCTTTGCTGGCATGCAATTTCTTGCCAGAAGTAGGAATATAATAGCCAGGGAACTGATTAAGCATTTTACATCAGAAAGAAAGGTAACTCATGCACCAGTGAAAGTTCTATAACACTGTATAAGGCCAAAAAGCATCCTTTATCACATCACACTTGATTGAAAATAGATCCAGGACAACCTTAGACTTCAATTAACCAGATGATCAGGCAGGCTTTCATAAAGGCTACTTGGAAATAGACCATATTCGCACTATCAATCAAGTGATAGAGAAATGCACAGAATATAACCAAGCACTATATATTGTAACGTGAAGATGTGCACACCAAAAGGGAAAAATATATTTACAGGGAAACAGCTTACAGCCACGCAGCCGAACAACCGGGCACGCGAAGCCCAGCAGCAGAAACGCACTTCGTCCTCTTCGCGTTCCAAGCGCGAGCGCACCAAGCACGAGCGTTCCAAGCACAAGCACAACCATAGCATAACTCCCGGCGGCAAAAGCACCGTCCCGGTGCTAAGTGGATGATGTAGCAGGCGTGTGGTACGGTTTGAGACGGACTACATGAACGATGTCAGTCAAAGGGCTAGTGGACGACGTCGGAGCATGAAGAGGTGTAATCTCGTAGGTCACGTCGGTCACCTGACGGAGAACTCGATAAGGGCCACTGTACTGACGTAGAAGTTTCTCAGAGAGACCGACATGGCGAGAAGGAGACCAAAGGAGGACGAGTGAGCCCGGCGGATAGTGTACTGGGCGATGCCGGCGGTCGTAAACTGACTTCTGGTAGGTCTGAGATGCGGTGAGCCGGTCTCGGGCGATTTCACGGGCCATAGTTGCTCGGGAGATGGCGTCACGTGCATACTCTGTGGTCGAGGCAGTAGAACTCGGTAGTAATGTATCCAATGGCAGCGCAGGATGCCGACCAAACAGAAGGTAGAAAGGAGAATAGCCGGTGGTATCATGCCGCGACGAATTATAAGCAAATGTTACATAAGGCAAGGCAACGTCCCAATCGCAGTGGTCGGGCGAGACATACATGGATAGCATATCGGTCAGAGTCCTGTTGAGGCGCTCGGTAAGCCCGTTCGTCTGGGGATGGTAAGCTGTAGTGAGCTTATGCTGCGTGCCACAGGACCGGAGGATATCGTCAACTACTCGGGACAAAAAGTAGCGGCCGCGGTCCGTCAGCAATTGGTGTGGAGCGCCGTGGTGAAGGATTACGTTCTGCAATAGGAAGTCGGCGACATCGGTTGTGCAACTTGTTGGTAACGCACGCGTGATAGCGTACCGGGTCGCATAGTCGGTCGCGACAGCAATCCAACGGTTGCCGGAGCAGGACGTCGGGAAAGGTCCGAGAAGGTCGAGTCCAACACGGTAGAATGGTTCGAGAGGTACGTCAATAGGCTGTAGAAGGCCAGCAGGCAACGTTGATGGTCTCTTCCTGCGTTGACAGAGGTCGCAGGAGGCAACGTAACGCCGAACAGAGCGGTACAGACCAGGCCAAAAGAAGCGGCGTCGGACCCGATCGTATGTGCGGGAGACGCCAAGGTGGCCTGCGGTCGGTAGGTCGTGTAGTTCCGCTAGGACAGATGAACGGAGACGCTGGGGAACGACTAGCAGGAGCGGAGGTCCGTCAGGACGAAGGTTGCGGCGGTATAGGACGCCATCCTGAATGACGAACAGTTGCAATGAAGGATCTCGGCTGGCACAGTTGAGGCGATCAATGAGAATACGCAAGGAAGAGTCTTGTCGCTGCTCGTCCGCGCTGTTAACCAGATCGGAGATAGCGAAGAGGCACGGGCCGAGGTCGTTGTCTCCAGGATCAGGCGGCTCTACAGGGTGCCGAGACAGGCAGTCGGCGTCTTGATGGAGACGCCCTGACTTGTAATGAACAGTGTAAGAATACTCTTGGAGGCGCAACGTCCAACGTCCGAGCCGGCCTGTGGGGTCTTTCAGTGAAGACAGCCAACAAAGGGCGTGGTGATCGGTCACTACGGAGAATGGACGGCCAAACAGGTACGGTCGGAACTTAGCTACGGCCCAAACAAGAGCTAGACACTCGCGCTCTGTAATTGAGTAATTTCGCTCAGCTGTAGAAAGGAGGCGGCTGGCATATGCAATAACGCGTTCTTGCCCTTGGTGACGTTGGGCTAGCACGGCGCCAATCCCATAACCGCAGGCGTCTGTGCGAACTTCAGTCGGAGCCGACGGATCAAAATGGGCCAGAATAGGTGGGGAGGTGAGTAAGTCGACTAGCGAAGAAAAGGCCTCCTCTTGGGCAGGGCCCCAGGTAAAAGGGGTGTCTTTCTTTAGAAGGTCGGTCAGGGGGCGAGCAGTGCCGGCAAAATTTTTGATGAAACGGCGGAAGTACGAGCAGAGGCCGACGAAGCTGCGCACATCCGTAGACGACTGGGGAATAGGGAAGTCCTTGACGGCTTGAACTTTAACAGGATCCGGGCGGACACCAGAAGCGTCGACTAGATGTCCGAGAATGGTGAGTTGGCGGCGACCGAATTGACATTTCGACGAATTGAGCTGTAGCCCGGCTCGACGGAAGACAGAAAGAATGCTCGCCAGTCTTTCGAGGTGCGTGGTAAACGTGGGCGAAAAACCACAACATCGTCGAGGTAACATAGACATGTGGACCATTTAAAGCCGCGAAGCAAGGAGTCCATCATTCTTTCGAAGGTAGCTGGCGCATTACAGAGACCGAATGGCATAACTTTAAACTGATATAAGCCGTCCGGTGTGACGAATGCCGTCTTTTCGCGGTCATTGTCATCAACAGAGATTTGCCAATACCCGGACCGAAGGTCAATTGAAGAGAAAAATTTGGCTCCGTGAAGGCAGTCCAAAGCATCGTCTATTCTTGGGAGTGGATAGACGTCTTTTTTCGTTATGTTGTTTAGGTGCCGGTAATCAACGCAAAAGCGCCAGCTGCCGTCCTTCTTTTTAACCAGCACAACTGGTGAGGCCCAAGGGCTCGACGAGGGCTCTATGATGTCTTTACTGAGCATCTTGTCCACCTCTTGCTGTATGATGGTGCGTTCTGTACTGGACACTCTGTAGGGTCGTCTGTGAATAGGAGCTGCGTCACCGGTGTTGATGCGATGCGTGACCACAGATGTTCGAGCCAAAGGGCGGTCATCGAAGTCAAAGATGTCGCGAAAAGACGACAGAAGATACCGAAGGTCGTGAGCTTGCCCTGGTAAGAGGTCAGCAGCAATCATTTTTGCATATTCATCAGGTGGTGGGACGTCAGAGTCGCGGCAGTTCGACGAGGGTGGGACGCTTCTCACCGCCGATACGACGCATTCGGCAGCAGGGCACAGCGTGGCGAGCGACATACCTTGTGGGAGCGGCTGAACGTAAGAGGCAAAGTTGAGAACCGGAAGGGACGCTTGATTTGCCGACATGGTGACAACTGTATGCGCAAGGGCAACACTGCGTGCAAAGGGCACATCAGGAACCGGAGTAACGATGTAGTCACTATCGGGAACTGGCGGGACCAAGGAGAAACGGACATAAGTGGCGGCATCGGGGTCCAGGCGGACAAAGTCGGCGGTGCACAGTCGGTGAACAATTGGATCCGGTGGCTCTGAAGGAACAGGTACAGCAAGTTGAACGATGCTTGTGGCGCAATCTATAAGGGCGGAATGGTCGGTGAGAAAGTCAAGGCCGAGAATGATGTCATGAGGGCAGTGTTCGAGGACAGTGAAGAGCACAGAAGTATGGCGGCCGGCTATTGAAACACGAGCAGTACACATTCCGACGACAATAGACATACCGCCATCTGCAACACGGACCACAGTTGAGGGGGCAGGAGTGAGCACTTTCCTTAGGCGACGGCGAAGACGAGCATTCATGACTGAGACGTGCGCTCCAGTGTTGATCAGAGCGGTAACAGGGACCCCGTCCACGTCGACGTTAAGGATGTTCCGATGAGCATGAAGAGTTAAAGGAGGGTTTTCTGGTCGGGTCGTCAGAGCAGCATCACCCCCAGACGCTGCAGCCATCAGTTTTCCGACCGGGAGCGGGCATATGGGGCCGGCGACGAAGGGCGGCGAGGTCGGGGCGATGGAGATCGACGGCGCTGAGGTGACGACGAACGGTTGGTAAGCGGGGTCTGAGCGTTGTGGCCAGAAGAGGTCGTTTCCGAGGGCGAGGGAGAGCGGCGGGAATATGCAGAACCCGGCGGGTAGCGGCTGTAGGTCGAGGACGGACGGCTTCGGCAGTGTCGAGATATGTGGCCAACTCGGGAGCAGTTAAAGCAGATGGGCCTTTCATCAGGTGTTCTCCATTCATCTGGATTGCGGCTGCGTCGAGGGTAGTATGCACGTTCAGAACCGAGCTCCGGGGACATGCGGCGAGCATATGGGGCACTAACTGAGCAAACAGGTTGAATCCCAAGATTGGCAAATTCTTTGCGAACGACAGCCTGTATAAGGGATACTGCTGGAGTACTGTCTGTTGCGGGTGGATGAAACGCAACGGGGGACATTGCCTCTACTTCTTGGCGCACAAGTCGTGTCAGGCTCTCAGATGTCGGCAGACGGCTCGGTGGAGTCGAGTCTACACAGGACGACGTCGCAGTCGTATTCGGCAACCGCGTGAACTGCGGAGAAATTCGGCGGCTCTTCGCTTGTTCGAACCGGCGGCATTCCTTGATGATTGCGTCAACCGTTCTGCAGTCCTTGTATACAAGAAGGTTAAAGGCGTCATCTGCGATGCCTTTGAGCACGTGACCTACTTTGTCGCACTCTGACATAGTGGCATCGACTTTCATGCAGAGAGCTAATATGTCCTGAATGTATGATACATAGGACTCTGTGGACGTTTGTGCACGGCATGCGAGCTCCTTCTTCGCAGCGAGCTGACGCCCGAATGGCTTACCAAACAGGTCACAAAGCTTGCGCTTGCAGAGATCCCAGCTGGTGAGTTCACCCTTGTGGGTCTCGAACCATACCCTGGCAGTGCCCGTCAGGTAGAAGATGACGTTGGCCAACTTTAGGGTCGGGTCCCACCTGTTGTGTGTGCTCACGCGCTCGTACATTGCGAGCCAGTCCTCCACGTCGACGCCGTCCGTTCCGTTGAAGGTCCCAGGATCTCTCGGATGGGCAATGATGAACGCCGGGTTGGCGGACGCCGACGGAGCGGCCCCTTCGCTGGTCATGGTTGAAGAGCCGGCGAGCTGACGACCGCTGCGAAGTTCCGTGCTTGCTGTGGCTGTACCCCGCACCTCCACCAATAATGTAACGTGAAGATGTGCACACCAAAAGGGAAAAATATATTTACAGGGAAACAGCTTACAGCCACGCAGCCGAACAACCGGGCACACGAAGCCCAGCAGCAGAAACGCACTTCGTCCTCTTCGCGTTCCAAGCGCGAGCGCACCAAGCACGAGCGTTCCAAGCACAAGCACAACCGTAGCAATATTATAGCCTTCAAAGATTACAAGAAAGCATTTGACTCTGCAGAAACCTTAGCAGTCATATAGGCATTATGGAATCGGGGTGTAGATGTGCCTTCAGTAAAAATACTGGAAGATATCTACACCAACTGCACAGGTGCCGTAGTCCTCCATAAATTCAGCCATAAAATTTCAATAAAAAGTGTGTCCGGCAGGAAGACATGATTTTGCCAATGCTATTCACTGCCTCTTTATAAGAGGCATTTTGAGGCCTGGAGTGGGAACAGTTAGGGATAACAGTTCATGAACAATACCTTAATAATCTGCAATTCGATGATGGCATTGCATTGCTAAGTCACTCAGCAAATGAACTGCAAAGCATAGTCAATTAGTTAGGCAGAATAAACAAAGTAGATCTAAAAATTAACACGCAGAAAACCAAAGTAATGTTCAACAGTCTTACAAGGGAGCAGCAGTTTACAGCTCATAGCGAGATGCTGGAAATGGTAAGGGAATATGTCAGCTTAGGGCAGGTAATGGCCATAGTCGCACTATCAATCAAGTGATAGAGAAATGCGCAGAATATAACCAAGCACTATATATTATAGCCTTCAAAGATTACAAGAAAGCATTTGACTCGGCAGAAACCTTAGCAGTCATATAGGCATTATGGAATCGGGGTGTAGATGTGCCTTCAGTAAAAATACTGGAAGATATCTACACCAACTGCACAGGTGCCGTAGTCCTCCATAAATTCAGCCATAAAATTTCAATAAAAAGTGTGTCCGGCAGGAAGACATGATTTTGCCAATGCTATTCACTGCCTCTTTATAAGAGGCATTTTGAGGCCTGGAGTGGGAACAGTTAGGGATAACAGTTCATGAACAATACCTTAATAATCTGCAATTCGATGATGGCACTGCATTGCTAAGTCACTCAGCAAATGAACTGCAAAGCATAGTCAATTAGTTAGACAGGCAGAATAAACAAAGTAGATCTAAAAATTAACACGCAGAAAACCAAAGTAATGTTCAACAGTCTTACAAGGGAGCAGCAGTTTACAGCTCATAGTGAGATGCTGGAAGTGGTAAGGGAATACGTCAGCTTAGGGCAGGTAATGGCCGGAGATCTGGATCATGAGAGGGAAATAACTAGAAACTTAATACTGAGGTGGAGCGCATTTGGTCGGTTCTCTCACATCATGAATGGCAGTTTATCGATGTCCCTCTAAAGGAAAGTAAATAACAACTCTATCTTACCGGTACTCACCAATGGGGCAAAAACGTGGAGGCTAACGGAAAGGGTTCAGCATAAATGACAATGTAGCAAACTATGAAAAGGAAAATAATAAATGTAATGTTAAGGGACAGGAAGAGGGAAGAGTGGGTCAGAGAACAAACATGGGGTAATGACATTCTGGTCAAAATCAAGAAGTAATAGACTAGGGCACGGCAAGTAATGTGAAGAGAAGATAATCGCTGATCTTGAGTAACGGACTGGATACCAGCAGTAGGCAAGTGCAGCAGGGAGTGACACAAAGTTAGGTGTACGGATGAGTTAATGAGGTTTGTGGAGATAGGGTTGCCGCAGCTGGCACAGGTCAGGGTTAATTGGAGAGTTATGGCATATCCCTCTGTCCAGCAGCGGACGTAGTCAGGCTGATGATGATGATGAACTGATGCATGAATGTGTTCTCTGAGCAACTAACGACTAAGGATACACAAGCACGTATTTGCTGTGAAATAAAGCAACTGTGAGTCATGCTCTGTCCCATTGTCCTTCATTGTGAGATGTGTAGTTGCTTTGGTGCCTTTAAATAGTTACATTGAACAGCTACCAACCAACCCAACTAGAAGCTCTCTTGAGATGCATGAAGAACCACGTTTCTCTGCTCTTGCCTTTATGAGCACGGAATCTAGCCCACACTACAAGAACCCGAGAAATCGGTTGCACTTGCCTCCTAATAGTCAGTAGTCGGTGCGTCCATCCGGAATGATGCCCTTAATTTAGCCACAATACAGGCTCGCAAGATGAGGCAATGTTTTTTTCCCAAGCAACACCAGAGCCACCGAACAAGATGTGAGTATGCTATGTACCGTTACCTTCTGGGAATAAACAACAAAACCACTGAAAATTGACTCTTTTGCACAGCATGTAGTGCTTATGCATAAAAAATGACTGCACTATGATCTATTGTAAAATAAGAACATTCAGGTATGAATGCCATGGAATGCTAAGTTGTACCGTAGTGCAGCTTAACGCAGCATCAAACGGGAACAGAACCTCACTTGTGGATGTTCTCGCTCATAGTTTCCCGCTGTGCGCGCAGCTCAAAGTAAGCAACGCAAAGCACGGCAATGGTGAGGCACAGGAGGCTGAATTACGGGTGCTCCGTGATGCAGCCCTCTGGCTGAGCCGCAACGACGCGGTCTATCTCACGGCAGTACATACACTCGAGCTCCTCAAAGTTCAACAGAACTTGGCACTGTATGCAACTCCACCTGAAACAACCCCAAAGTTAAGGTGCAAAAAGAAAGCCTACTGGGTACGCTTATCTGCAGTAGCAATGCAAATTTCACTCGTGAGCCTAGCGTTCAGCCTAGCGAATGAATAAGCGGATTTATTATCACAGCTCCTCGTGATGGTAGACGACATAGCTGCTGCCAGCTTTTAAACGTTGCTTTCGTGCAGTTTGCAGTCATATGCTTCGGAGAAAGAAGAGAAAAATGGCTATGGCTGGCTAGCGTTGCAAGAGGCTCGATATTAGGAAACGCACCGCTCGGCGTGTTTGCTTAGTGAACATATCAAGATGCTGGGCAGCACTACAATCTCTGAGGACAATTATTACAGAATTCATATATATCCGCACGTACCTCTCAACCCATCAGTCGTGACGGTGGCTCGACGACTGCTCCCGCACTTGCTGCTAACAATGCCGGCTCCTCGACGCTTGGACATTCTTGATATCCGGCCACATCAGCTGCTTCAGCCCTCAAAAGCGCTGCACACTCTGTGAGGCTGAGGTCCCTGAAGTGCAGGCCAGAGTTCTTTGTGAGAACTTCATTTCATTTCATTTTGCTACTCTCAGGGCCGGTCAAGCGTTGCAGGGAGGTGTGGTTAATATTGTTACGTGCTTTGCACGCACGGGGGTTTATTCAAAGAGGGGACCGGTCGAAGCAGGATGGAAGCAGGAAGCCTAGCAGCGTCCTTCAGCTCTCTCTTTTTCTTCCTCTTTCTCCGCGGGTCAGTCCTTCATCTTCTGCTTCTTCCGTCGAGGTTCTGTGGAAGCACGTTACATTTCCCTCCTCGCAGACGATGCCCGTCGGGCGAGTTAAACAGACCGTCTGGGATGGAATCGCTTGAGGCGGGCTACATGCACCACCTGAGATTGGCGTGACCGTCGACCACTAGCAGTTAGTCGTGCTATAACGTAATTAACGTCACTTATGCACTCCAACACAACAAATGGTCCAGTGTAGTGGGATAGCAGTTTCTGACACAGACCACGCTTGCGTAGAGGGGTCCACAACCACACAATGTCACCAGGAACATAAGAAACTTCTTGGTGTTGGACGTCGTAGCGGTTCTTGGAACGCTCTTGCGAAGATAAAATTCGAACGCGGGCAAGCTGGCGAGCTTCTTCAGCTCTGCAGAGTGTGGTCGCAAGAGAAGGTTCATCGTGGATGAAAAATGGTAGCATGGTGTCAAGGCCGCAGCGAGGCGAGCGAGCATAGAGCAGGTAAAAGGGGCTGTAGCCAGTTGTCTCATGTTGCGCGGTGTTGTACGCATGAGTGATGAACGGGAGTACGCCATCCCAGTCCTTATGATCTGCAGCGATGTACATGGCAAGCATGGTGGTGAGCGTACGATTAGTGCGTTCTACCACACCGTTCGTTTGGGGATGATATGGCGTGGAGTGGCGAAAACTGCAGCTGCTGAGGCGGAGAAGTTCTTCAACAACGTCCGCTGTAAATTGACGTCCACGGTCGCTAATGAGAACTGCAGGAGGGCCGTGCCGAAGAATGACGAATCGAAGTAAGAAGTTAGATACTTCAGACGCAGTAGCAACTGGTATCGCGGCTGTCTCACAATAACGGGTTAAGTGGTCTACGCACACAAGAATCCATCGATTTCCTTTAGAGGATCGTGGGAAAGGTCCAAGGAGGTCAATGCCAACTTGCTCAAACGGGGCTGTTGGAGGTGTGATTGGCCGCAATTTGCCCGGTGGACTTGAAGTCGGCAGCTTAAAGCGCTGGCATTGCACACAGCTGGCTACATAGTGCTGGATGGTTGAACGCATGTTAGGCCAGTAAAATCGTTGTTGTGTGTGGTGGAGTGTGCGTGTCACTCCCAAGTGCCCAGACGTGGCGTCGTCGTGCATCATTTCAAGAACTGTGATGCGTAGGCTTTCGGGTACGACAAGAAGCATGCGTGCTCCTCCAGAAGCGAAATTCTTCTTATAAAGCAAACCGTCGCGAATGCAAAAAGTATTCTTTACAGAATCTTGAGCGGCATCAAACAAAGAGGTTAATGTTTGGTCCTTGCGTTGCTCAGTTCGAAAAACTTGAAGATCGGGGAAGGCTTGTGAAAGTGACGACAAGTATTCATCAAAGTTGTCTGCGTCGTCCTCAGTCGTTAGAAGCGGCAAACGGGAAAGACAATCGGCATCTGAGTGTTTACGGCCGCTTTTATGCACAACAGTGAAATTAAATTCTTGTAGGCGCAAAGCCCATCGAGCAAGCCGGCCACAGGGGTCACGAAGACTCACTAGCCAGCAAAGCGAGTGGTGGTCGGTCACGACGGTGAAAGCATTCCCGTACAGATAGGAGCGGAAGCGCTGTACAGCGAAAACAACGGCGAGACATTCTTGCTCAGTAATCGTGTAATTTCTTTCGCTCTTACTCAACGAACGGCTGGCATATGCTACCACGTGCTGATCGTGACCATGGCGTTGTATAAGTACAGCGCCGATACCGATACCACTTGCATCAGTGTGCACTTCAATTGGTGCAGATGGGCAGAAGTGGCGTAGGATGGGGCCCGAGGTCAAAAGAAATTTCAGATGCCGGAAAGCTGCGTCACATTCGCTGGTCCAATTGAACGGTGCATCTTTATGCAGCAAACACGTGAGTGGGTAAGCGATGTCCGCAAACCTAGCTATAAAGCGTCGAAAGTACGAGCAGAGCCCTAAAAAACTCTGCAGCTCTTTCACTGATTGAGACACCGTAAAACTTTTGACAGCTTCAATTTTCTTTGGATCTGGTCGAACACCTTCTTTATCAACTAAATGACCAAGAACAATTGTTTCACGGTTCCCAAAATGACATTTCTTGGAATTGAGGATAAGGCCAGCTCGTTCCATGCAATCAAGCACAATATCCAGACGGCGGTTGTGCTCACTAAACGTTTTGCCAAAAATTACAACGTCGTCCAGATAACATAAACAAATTTGCCACTTGAGGCCACGCAGGATTGTATCCATGAACCGCTCGAATGTTGCAGGTGCATTACATAATCCGAAAGGCATAACGTTGAACTCGTAAAGTCCGTCTGGTGTAATGAATGCCGTTTTTTCCCTATCTGCAGCGTGCACGGGGATTTGCCAGTAGCAGGATCTCAAATCAATAGAAGAAAAGTATGAAGCGGAGTGCAGACAATCAATTGCGTCATCTATACGTGGAAGCGGGTAGACGTCCTTCTTCGTGGCCGTATTTAAGCGACGGTAGTCAACACAGACGTCAACACAATGTAACGTGCTTCCACAGAACCTCGACGGAAGAAGCAGAAGATGAAGGACTGACCCGCGGAGAAAGAGGAAGAAAAAGAGAGAGCTGAAGGACGCTGCTAGGCTTCCTGCTTCCATCCTGCTTCGACCGGTCCCCTCTTTGAATAAACCCCCGTGCGTGCAAAGCACGTAACAGGTTGGTGAGAGGTGCTGGGTATCGACCACGGAGCATTCCATCTACCGAAGGAGCTGTAGACTCGCAGGCTTCCCACCACTGCCATCGGACATGCCTGGAGACGACAATGCTGAGCAACCCGGGCTATCCACAGCGAACAACTGGCCACATTATCGAGAGCCCCGCACATTTTTTGGAAAACCTGAAGAGGACGTTGACGAGTGGCTGAAACACTACGAGCGGGTGAGCAAATACAATCGATGGAACGCTGCTACTAAACTGGCTAACGTTGTGTTTTTCCTTGCCGCCACTGCCCTTGACTGGTTCGACAATCATGAGGATACACTGAGTTCATGGGCTACCTTTACGACCGAGATAAAGAAAAATTTTGGGGATGAATCGGCAAAGAAGAAGCGTGCGGAACAGACATTGCTTCACCGCGCGCAAGTACCCGGAGAAACTTGCACGGCATACATCGAAGCCATCTTAAAGTTATGCAAGCTAGTTAACTCCAGAATGCTTGAAGAAGACAAAGTCGGCCACCTTCTAAAAGGAATTGCGGAAGATGTTTACAATTTCCTGATTAGCAAAGAGAGCCTGAGCACCACCGCTGACGTTATAGAACATTGCAGAACATTTGAAGCTCTTAAGCTGCGTCGAATCACCCCTAAATTCGGAAGATTGGCCAATGTCACCTCTATAGCCAGTGTTGAAGCCAGTCCTCCAAATTCTATGGCTGATATGATTCGAGAGATTGTGCGCGAGGAATTGTCCAGATCCCGGGATACCTTCTGCCACACACAATATCTGCGGCACAGTTCTGCACCGGAGGAAGATGTTGCCGCCCTGTCGACTCCGTGGGCTCCACCCAACGGCACTTTGCCCATGGACGATCGGAACATTGCCCAACGTTATCGCCACCAGCCGACAGAAAGGAGGCCCACCTACCCAGAAGACGTGGTTCGTCAGCAGCGAGATCCTGGCTTCAGCCAACGTCGCGACTTTGTTCGCCAGGACTCTTATGGCGGTCGCTGGCGCTCTCAACCTTTATGCTACCGGTGTGGCATTGCAGGGCATATCGCTAGATATTGCCGCCGTCGTTTCCCAACTTCTCAAGACTGCCAACCCCCGGCGAATACTTACGGGCAACTGCACACCGCGCAGCAGAGACCCCCAACGTCCGCTTGGGACCCGTACCGTCCGAGCAATTTGCGGAGTTCATCACCCGCATCTGACCGCAGTGTGACGCCGCCACCTCAGCGCCAACGGCGGTCACCTTCTCCTCGACGTCGTGCATCCCCTCCGCCTCCGGGAAACTAGGAGGCGCGGCCGATGGAGGTGAGGCCGCCGGCGAGTCGATGACGTCCAATCTACCTCTGCCCGTGTTTATGTTGAAGAACAAACTGGAAGTGTTTATTGATGGTGTGAAAACAATGGCTCTTGTGGACACTGGTGCTACCGTATCCGTTATGAGTTTGAGGTTTAAGAATCGTTTAGGTAGGAAAGTGATGTTTAGTGGTGACCGTGCAGCGTTATTCCGTGGTGTCGGTGGTGAACCTTTGGTTCCACTTGGTGTGTGTGCTTCGGATGTTGTTATTGGTGGTCTAACGTTTAGAACAGAATTCGCAGTGCTACCACGGTCAACGCATGATGTGATTCTTGGGATTGATTTTCTGCAAGAGTGTGGTGCAACTTTAGACTGTCGTACGGGAGAAGTTGCTTTGAATTCTTCGTTACTTTCAGCTCTTGTGGATAACTCGACACCGGATTTTGGAGCATTTGCGGTGGAAGAAGATACTATTGTACCAGCTTTCTCTGCAGCATTCGTGCGGGTTTCCTCTATTCACAATCAGTGCGAATCTTTTGAAGCTGTGGTAGAGCCTACGACACTCGCCTGCTCTAAGAAGAGTATCGTCGTGCCTCGTTGCGTCGTTCCCGTGGTGAGAGGCCGTACCGAGCTGTGGACAGTGAACCACTCTGAAGAGCCAGCTGTGTTGCCCCGGGGCCTCAAACTCGCCCGTTTCGAGGAAGGTGTGTCAGGTTTCGTCGCGGCGTTAACCAACTCTGTCAGTGAGCAGCACGTGAAAAGAGATATGGAGACCCAAGTTAAGGCTATGATTAATCAGGCTCTTTCCCCAACCGAGCGTCGCACTCTAGTGGAACTCCTTCTGAAACACGTGTTCGTGTTCGACTTTGCCAAAGACGTTTCAACACCACCGCCTACCAGTCGTATTCATCACACGATCAACACCGGCTCCGCACCTCCTATACGCCAGAAGCCCTATCGAGTCTCAGCCACTGAACGTAAGTTAATAGATGACCAAGTTCAAGAGATGCTAAAGCGAGGCATAATTCGAGAATCCTCCAGTCCTTGGGCGGCTCCAGTTATCCTTGTTAAGAAAAAAGATGGCACATGGAGGTTCTGTGGAAGCACGTTACATTATAAAGAAACAATTAAATAGAATACATAAAAAAAACGAGTGGTTACAGTACGTAAGTAGAAACGGCATCCTTGAACTTTACATGGTACATAAAGGTGACGATGGAGGAGGGCAAGTCAGGTTCGGGAACAGGATCCATTGTAAAGCAAGCAAGACGTGGTGTAAACGTAAACAAAGCGAGGGTAGCGACAGCAGACAGATGCCTTCAACGTGTGGCCAGTGGAAGCTTTCATTTCAGCTGCTGCTAGACCGCACCGCTAGTGGCCAGAAATCACCGAGTCTGCATTTACGCCACGTTTCACGTCACTTAATCCTCTCCTGTCATCAGAAAGTCCCGAGTTTCATTCAGAGAGGCGGGAAAAACTTTTTCAACTTTTCATTCAATAAATGCATCTTTTGCTACTGGACAAGCGGCAACAAAGCTATGAAATGCCGAACTATCTAATTTTGCTAATAAAAAAAAATTGATAGAGCTCTCCGCACTGTTCTTTTAAAACACATGTTGAGTTCGTCGACAGTGAAACTTGCTAGTGAGCACAAAGTGCAATGCATGCAGCTTAGACTTGGAGAATACTGCTGCTCTCATAAACTTGCTATGCAGTACTGTAGCTTTCCAAGTAAGTCTGAAACACCCGCTCATGAGTCGGAAACCAGGCCGTGGGAAGCCCCATCCTAGAACGGAAATATGTGACCAAGTTTCCAAACTCATGCATAACAGTAAACATATAATGCCACCTCTCTATAAACAAGGCAGAATGCCACAAGACAACTTCCTTGAGAAGATACTTGAAGCTAAAGTACAGACAAGGCTGCAAGCTATGGAAAGGACAATAATAGGCGCCATTAAGAGACGGGGAGGAAGCACAGTGAGTTAATGATATCCTGGCTGAAATGTAAAACAGGAAATAGGCTCAGGCATGATAAGCAAAGCTAAGAACAGATAACTAGTGGTGCCTGCATAGCACAGATGAGGTCAGGAAGTTTGCAAAAATAGCATAGCTTCATTTTACAGAAAGGATGTGCTGCAAAGGTAGAAGAAAGCAATGGCCATCTGCAATGACCCGAATTTGGATAACAGTACCAAAGTAGCTAGTGCTACTCGTGATTTTCTTCTCAGCGTAAACTCACAAAGAAAGCGTGTCTTCTAGAGCAATTGTTAAGGAAAGCAGTTCTTTGCAGGACATTCTCTTAGGGTTTTTGCACAACTGAAGTGCTGCACTGTTAGTTAACGCGCAGTTAAAAACTCTAGTGAGGTTGTAGACTTATTTCATGGAAGGAAGTTTGTTTCAAGCAATGCTTGCATTTTCTGCTGACACTTAAGGACGCCATCTAACTTATTACAACATTGCAAGCTATTTTTGCGCCACAAGGCATATTAACGACATGGGGGCCTTAGGCCTTCCAAAACAGAACCAATTCATCATCTACTTTTAGATCTTTTACATATTCATCGTATAACTCATTTGTAAATTTTGACAAATCACTTTAGCCCCGCCGCGGTGGCTCAGTGGTTAGGGCGCTCGACTACTGATCCGGAGTTCCCGGGTTCGAACCCGACTGCGGCGGCTGCGTTTTTACGGAGGAAAAACGCTAAGGCGCCCGTGTGCTGTGCAATGTCAGTGCACGTTAAAGATCCCCAGGTGGTCGAAATTTTCCCGGAGCCCTGCACTACGGCACCTATTCTTCCTTTCTTCTTTCACTCCCTCCTTTATCCCTTCCCTTACGGCGCGGTTCAGGTGTCCAAAGATATATGAGACAGATACTGCGCCATTTCCTTTCCCCAAAAACCAATTATTATTATTATTAAATCACTTTATCTAAAAGTAGGGAATGAGCATGGAGTCCTACCCTGCACTACAGTGAAATTGTATATTCTGTAAACCACACCGTCATGCTGAGTCATGTGAAGTGTGTACACATGTGATGGTCAGTAAATTTCGTCCAGTGTGCACACACTGTCGATGACACGGTGCACAAAGCCAGCCAAACTATCTGTGCTATTTGGCGGGGACCTCCTGCTGGCATATCCCGTTCCCATTAGCCCGCGAGAACAAGTGATGAGTCCCAGGGTTGCTTGCCGCCATTAACGGAGTTCCATAGCACCATTTAGTTTCATATTCGGTGAAGGCACCTGCTTCGTGGTGGTCTATGCAGCAATGCGTGAAGTTCGCGATACTTTTTCAGTGACGACAGTTACTTCCAGCTATTAGTCCAAATTACGAGATAACCGCAATTCGTTGAGAAAATACTTCAAAAAGTTAAAGGGTAACATACATACACGGCACCGTGGGGAGCGGCTCTGCTCTATCGAAAATATGGGAGGTTTTGAGGCGGCTGAGCAAGCACAGGCGAAGAAAATGCCCGGAACTGTGGAGATTGGGTGATTGGAGTCTCCATCATAGCAATGCTCCGGCAAATACAGCGTTGTCTAACAGGGTGTCTAACAAGTTGACATTTCCAAATTCCCCGAGTTTTCCAGGTTTTCCCTGAGTGCATCTGTAAAATTCCCCGAGTGGCTTAGTACTTTGTTTTATACGAAAACAAGCTGACACAAAGCCGCCTGATAGTATCACTCTCCAGTAAGCATGTTAAAAAATAAAAACAACAATTTAATCCTATTTGAATAGTTAGGGGTAGTGTTTATTCCATTTAAAAAAAGGGAGGAGAGATTAGCAAAATGCTTAACAAACCGAATATCTTTGAAAAAAATGCTAAAACAAACTGCAAAACAAACTGAACATTTTCGAATACGAACTAAAAGAAAGATGCATGCGGAAACAAATATTTTCAGATGTGAGATATTTCTATCTACAGATAGATACACTGACAGATGCAGATCCCAGATACACTACGGACTGGCGAGACACTTCTTCGGCTGCATTCCAGAGGCCCCAGCAAAATCACTCCTGGCGACATCCCTCATCGGCTTTGCTCAGAAGACATGTGCCAAATGGACTGTTTCCATTTACTTTCATTCTGTTTTTATAGACTTAAAGCACCTCAATTATGGCTCTTTGCTGTAACGCCTAAGACCATCTGCATGCAAGTAGTAATTTTCCTCATGTGCTTGTTTATTTGTCTCACGTTTTTTTTTGTTGCTGATTGCTATAGTAAACATTTCGGGAGACATACCTCCCTGGTTTTTTGACACCAGAGCAAACCACTTGGAAGCAAAGGTAAACTCACTCAAAACCAAAAAAATCTCAAGCTACTATGGGTATGTCCTCTGCAGCCATACACATGACAAATCAAAAATGAAAAACACTGCAAGCCACACTTTGTCACATGTCCTCAAAAGACAGTGCCCCCCAACCACATCTTGCTCTTCAACAATCCTGGCTTGTGGTGCAAGGACAACTGCGCTATCGCCAATGGTTCAGAGCCACCTGCGCACAAAAACACTTTTCTGGACTGTTCGAGCAGCACTGTAAACGGTGATTGCTCATCTAAGCAATGATGCCTTGCTCGACAGGTGCACTGATGGCAAGACCCGACATTCGAGTGAGTGTTTATGCTCTGTCATTTGGGCCCAGGCATCAAAGTACAACCGTGTGTCACTGCCCAGCGTGACCAGAGCAGTTGCCAAAACTGTTGCAGCCTTCAATTGGGGCAGGAGGGAGACAAATGAGAGCACGGTGTTGGGCCAGGGGCCACACTGCAGGCAGCAGCCTCCTTTGTCGCAGCCCTAAAAATGACCAAAAAATGCCAAAGAAGTCGACCCCAGCCATTTTGAGTGCCGACGCAACCAAGAGGCTTTTCGAGAGGCAAAAGGCGGGTAGGTCTAAGGCTACCGCCGCAGATAGGGCTAAATCGCCATAAACTTAGAGCACAAATATCCAGTTCACTTGGTCTCATTCAAAAGAGTGTCCTTTCAGATTGCTTTCCTGCCAGGCTGGAACATTCAAAACTGCCCTGAATGCCGTGCATGACACAAGTCATTGTTGTAGTAGGTGCCTGTTTGCAATTATATATATTTTAATTCCCTCAGTTTTTGAGATGCAACATCGACAACAGCAGCAGCCCCTTGCATCCTGCTGGTGGTATGAAGTGCAGACAAATTTCCTTCGCAGCAAAGTCCATAGCAGATATGCAGCCACACTGTCGTAACACAGACTGCACCTACCTTTAAGGCACCTTGATTGGCTGTGAAACCCATAAAGACTATGACATGAAGCCAACCAGAAGTGTCTGGCCAAGTGCCAGCGTGGTGGCCACACTGCGTAAGTGGCAGGTAGTAGGATGTACTTGTTCGGCAGGTGCAACAGCCTTGCCCCACCAGTTACTGAAAATTAACCAACTTTACACTAAAGTAGACAGCAACAAGGACATGCCTCCGATACAAATTGAGGATATGGAAACCGGGAGCAGCAGCTACAGCATAAGCAACAAGGAGGAATATGATAAGAGTGACTTTTGGGGCATTCCCGTGAGTCACCACTGATCACTGTGCACTAGCGATGATGATGATCATGAATAGATGTTAGCAATACACCTTCTTCCTCCGAAGAAAGCATGTAGCAAGCAAACAGTGTAGAGCTACGTTACTGGTTCTCACCTGACATGTGACAAAATTCCCACACTTGACTCGAACAAGGTCGCCAGGCGAAATGCCAACGCCATCTCGTCAAAACGATGGCCGCCGTTATGCCCCGCAAACTTCACACTGTGCTCAAATTTGGTAAAAAGTGCAAGAAATGTGCAGAACAGTATCACAAAGCACCACAACAACATTACCACCAGGCTTGTGCTATGCCTCACGATGAAAAAAAAAAGAAATGTTCGCTGGAGCCACAGTCGACGGTGCAGTGTACATGGGCAATATGTTGCCGATCCTGAAGGTCGCACTAAGTTTTACTTTCAAGGAAATCAAATCATCCCTGTGCTGAGTTCTGCTCACACAGCATTTATTTTTGATTCCAATTTGACTCCAATTTGCACCAGGCTGTATTCTTTTGTCCGGAACATTAACTAGGAATCATTACTCAGAATTTCCTTTTGACCACTCTACTAGCACCATTTTCATTTCGAGTTTTTCATCAATTCTACCACGACCTATATTCTGCTATATTCATGGCTACTGGGCTCTTGGAGCAACTGCCTCAATTTCGCGTTTAAGAAATAAACCAACGCTATTATTTTTTTAACTACAAAGATATGAGAAAGAAAGCCTACTTTCTTCTGTAATCTTGTAGCAGGTTTCAATTGTATACTAATCATAACTGTACTTTTATGTAGTATAGTGACAGCCCAGAGGCAACACACAGCA
The DNA here is from genome assembly GCA_030143305.2 of Amblyomma americanum. Lineage (NCBI taxonomy): Eukaryota > Metazoa > Arthropoda > Arachnida > Ixodida > Ixodidae > Amblyomma > Amblyomma americanum. Next base: position 45,827 of record JARKHS020029421.1, read on the forward strand.
CAGATGCACTGGAAGCAAAACTTAATGAAAACAAACAAAAAATTCAGAATTAGCGACACATTTACACAGTAGAGGTTGGAATCGGGATTCCCACAGAAAGCACTCCAGCACTGAATGTGCCTTGGAGGAGCTCGGCATACTTCCACCTCAAGATTCAGCTGTACTTGGCACATCTTGAGAGCGCACGTCAGAAAAAGAAAAAAATGTCTGCTTAGCAAGAGCAAGCTGAAAAATCTTGTACCATGGAGTCTGCTTGGAAGGACCGTGAGGGGGGGCACTATGGCGTACGGGGTCACTCTGCGTCCAGCCGGCCGGGAAGGCGAGCTTCCGTGCAAGCTACATGCAGGCGTTATTCGAGTACGCAACACGTTTCCCCAACCCGTGGCGCAGAGTCGCAGCCACGGCAGGTTCGGACGAAATAGGCAACGGCAGGGCACGCTAGGAAATAGTTTATTATCCTAATGCGAGGTAAAGCACACTCAAGCTTAGGCGTGCTACCCTGTCCGCAGATGGCAGCGCGCTGTCGTGACGTCACGTCAGTGCTGGGGCGGAAATGAGCAGAGTCGC
>JARKHS020029422.1:0-16691 GCA_030143305.2 Amblyomma americanum
CTACAGCTTACAGCATTGATAACCAAAAGCAAGTTGACTTGATTGCACTTGATTTCTCTAAGGCGTTTGACAGAGTAAGCCATAAAAAACTAATTAGCAAACTTAGATCAACTTTAGGTAACGGCCCTATTATCAACTGGATCGAGGACTACTTAACTAACCGATCTCAGTATGTTGTAGTTAACAATGAAATTTCTTCTACTGCGCTCGTTACGTCGGGAGTACCCCAAGGGTGCGTCCTTGCTCCACTTTTATTTCTTATCTTCATTAATGATCTGCCCTCTAACATACAAGTTAAAATTGAACTTTTTGCCGATGACTGCATACTTTACAACGAAATTAACACTGTAAATGACCACGATGATTTAAACAGCGCCCTTCATGAAGTGGTAATATGGTGTCACAAATGGCAAATGGAATTGAACATTAAAAAAACAGCCTTCTTATGTGTAACCCGTAAAAAACAAAGGTCCGAATATGTGTACAGCATCAATAACATACCGCTCACCCGAGTTCACGAACACAAATACCTTGGATTAATCATTTCACATGATCTAAGATGGGAATCACATATTAACAGTATAGTATCATCTGCTTTAAAACGACTGTTCTTCCTTAGAAGACGGCTTCGAGAAGCGCTACCGGAGACCAAACTGTTAGCATATAACACATTTATACGATCAGTTCTCGAATATGGAAACACGATTTGGTTTCCCTACACACAACAGCTCATTAACAAACTAGAAGGAGTACAGAGAAAGGCAATTAGATTTATCTTTAACAAATACAGGACCAGTGATTCACCATCCCAACTACTAAACCAAGCATGTATTCTTACTTTACAGAAACGCGCCAGACTAGCACGACTAAAATTATTGTTCCAATTAGTTCATAACTCGTTAAACATAGATACTTCGTTATATATATCTGTAGATGAATCGAGACAATCCCGGCATAAGCACCCATTAACCCTTAGAGAGTACGCATTCCGAACCGACTGTTTCAGATATTCATTTTTTCCGCTTGCCATAAAAGATTGGAATAGTTTGAACCCCTCTATCACTACTAATACATCTTTGCAGAAATTTGTAACTCTGGTAGAAGAACAGTTGCGCGATAATTAAAATAGATAAATAAATAATAATTATACAAGTACAACAGACCGCTCGTATCACTGCATATAACAGCATCTGTATGAACATACTACTTACAATGTATAAAATTGCACCCTTTTCTGTGAAATATACTCTTTCGTTATGTGTTTTATTTTCTGCTATCTGTGTTTTTTTTCCCATACTCATGTAATTACTTGCAAACAACAGTGTTCTTAATATATACTATTCCATTTGTATTCGCTTTGTACCTTCTTACTATGTGCCCATCCTGTAAAAATCCCAATGGGATTGACAGTATCTGAAATAAAATAAAAAATGAAAATAAAATATAAGCCTGCGCAGAGAGGACGCGGGCGATGTATTTGAGGCGGCTCCTCTCGATCCCGACCTTTTGGCGATCGTCTGAAGATATTACAGCTTGGTGAAACCGCACTCACCGCCGGCAGTGGCTCTAATAATGTACGCCCGTTTCTCCGATGAGTACTAGGTTAGGAGTTAATAAATGGCTTAATAGCGCGCGCCCTTTCTCCGGCCGGCCCTTACTTATGAGTTAATAAAGCTCCTGCAATGTGGGCCTCTTTGAAAAACTGCTTTGATGTAGTGTGTCTATTAAAAAAGAAACTGCACGTGGATTTAACGCTATACTTTGGCCGACAGGCCTGCAACCACTCAGCGCCAGTACGCCTTGTTGCAATGTGGTTTCGCGTTATTACGGTAGGGAAGGAAACTGATCCTTAAAGTGGATCGTTCACTGCATCATTTGAAGTAACTTACATTGATGTTTCTCTGGCGATTTTTTTCTTCAGCTTAGAGAACGTTCAGAAAAGCCTGAGCTTCTTAACAGTGTTCTTAGCAGAAATAAACGCTGCAACTATATATATCCTCCCATGCCTCTACAGCGTGGTTCGCACCGTATCCCTTTTCTGTTCCAAAACGCACATTAATCAGATAGTTTCTCTGTTTCGTACGCATAGCGTAGTGCTGTGCTTCCGCAGCAACGTTCAGCTGCTATCACGCTGCTGATGCATGTTTTACCTGCTCTTTGTGCTATTGCAAAATAACTTTTGTGTTCGGTGCATTAGCAGCCATATGCGGCTATAGTAGCACATTGAAGTGCCATTAAAAACGATATTTGAGCAAGTTCTTTTCCGTCCATCTATTTATAAATAATGGTGAGGACAAGAACAAGAAAGACCGACGGAAAAGAAAGCGTGAAGGGGCAACAATAGCACTGTCGTCCCTCCTCATCGTCCCCGTTTTCCCTCCGCCTTTTGAACATGTGGAGGTTAAATTGCTTTGAACGAGAAGTTCAATGCTACTACTTGCAATATCGCAAGAACGCCTCTTGATTCACAAATACTTGGAATACTGTCTTGATCGCTTAATAAATATATTTTGAGGGAGTGCTAAACTTACGGTAGCATCACTCATAAAAATGTTCAGTTATTCGTATCACGTAATTGCGGGCCTGCTGGATTTTCTTTGACGCTGTAAAAATGGCGGCTCGGCCGTTACTCAACGTCAGGCCGATAGCTGTTCTCTGGTCGTTCCTGTCATCATTACCGTCACCACTTCGCTTTTTCTATTACGTGCATTTCTGCGACGCCAGGTGCTGCCATCGATGGGGCTTGTGCGACCGAAGTTTATCCTCTTGGGCAACTTCTAGCTACCAGTCTTCAATTTAAGTGCCACTTGGGCCACGCAGCTCTCTTTGCCAAAATTCTGCTGGACAGGTTGTGACTCCACGAGGTCATGTGACCTGGGCTGCTACTCCGGGGATTTTGCGCTCAAAACACCGCCGGCGACGAAGGATTTTCTGCACAACGAGAGCCCTAACACGATAGCGTTAAGACAAAGTTAAAACGCTCGTTGCGCCAACCGCATACAGCAGCAGTGGTTGTGAGAAGGAAGGGGAATGTGCACGCGTAGGTTGAATGGTGGCGAAAGCGCCATAATACTTTCTTGGGCGATAGAAAAGTGATAATCAAATAGCAGGGAAAGAATCGAGATGATAGGCTTAGATAAGCTGAATAAACCCTGGCCCTCAGCTGCCGGCGCCGGAGATACGATGACTGCTGGAGAAAAGGCTGTTGACCCCGTGCCCCCTTTCACACAGTTAAGATCCCCATTGATACAGTCAGCTTCGTCTTCTATCCTATTTGCGTACTTGTTTTTCTCTTCTTTACTTTCTCCTTTTTTTGCTCCCCTTTCGTCTCTCTTTGTCTTTGTAGTCTTTTTTCGTTACCTCTCATATAATATTATTTAAGCGCTCAAAATATAGTTACATCACGCCCTATAGTTACGCGAACATCATCCTGTTTCTAACGTTTACCACCTCTGACGCCAATAACATTCACATAAAAATGTGGAAGCAAAACTGAAGCTCTGCTCAAATTATTGAAATAAGATGAATGGTATCACTATTTTTTTTTAAATTACGCATGCAAAAACGTCGCCTTGACAGTGAGCGCCGCGCCGCGATGAAGTGCAGCTCACCAACGTTGTCGCAATAATGTTGCGCGTAGATATTTTCTGTTAGCTTGAATGTTCCTCGTGAGTGAATTGTCCTCCAAACTTATAAACCTGACATTTATTAAGCAATGGGCCACGGTCCAGCCAATCTCTCCCGCCCCATGAGAGAAAAGCGATGCTCTCGCGTTGTGGTGTACCAACCCTGATACGACCGGCCGATGTTTGACGTCGATATGGCGCTCTTTTGGCTCTCCGAGGCTTTTTCATTTCTCCTGACCCGAAACAAAGACACGCAAGCAAAGTTTGTTGCTTTCGTTGCAACGCAAGAAGCATTAGGCCATAAGGAAAAGCGAAGAGACAGGGAACAATAACCGGAAAACCAACGCCAGGGCTCCTGGACAAAAGGAAATGCAATGAGACAAAGATGAAAAGCAGAGAGAGCATGGGTTTCCAAAAACTCCCCGTTTTGCTGAGGTCGCTCGCATGACGCGACGGGCAGCTTGAAGTTCGAATGCGCTACTGCTACTGGCTTATTGACCAGAGTCCGTCTGAACTGCAGCGCAGCCCAGGGTTGGAGCGGACCACGATGCTGCAGTCCATATCCATTTTCTACAGCGATCCACTGTATGACACAAGTTGGCGTTGCTCGAGAGGGAATTCTTGCAATCTTGCTTGGATTTGCAAAGCTGTCTGGCTTTTTCTGTGCCCGGGGTCAGAAAAGCCACTATTCAAAAGAAAAGACCAGTTCCAAAACCTTGATTAAAGGTAGAGCTTTAAAGAAACAAAGGGTGGAAACCATCACGGTGCCGTAAATTGCAACCTTTGTTTGTGTTGGCGCATAGTCGCATTTGCAATACATTTCATGAAGTATTCACAGAAATCGTTTGCGGGAATTAGCCACAAAGAAATCTAAGATATACTCATTCGTGCAAAGGCGTCAGAACAGTTATCGATTCAGTCCAGAAATGTGTAAATATATCAATCACGCTTTAGTACGTTCTTTTGCGCCTCAAAATCTCCAACTTATGTTCGTGTCAAATAAAGACGGCATTTCCTGAATTTAACGCTTCTACTTGGTCTGCCGATGCTGACATGGCAGTACAAATCAGTATATCGATGACTGAATAAAGGAGTTAAAACGAGGCATTTTTTTTATCAAAGTCCATGGTGAACTGCACACCAAAATTATCGATTTCCTTGTGCTTCTCAAAAATATATCACTATATAGCGCGCGTCAATAGCACGACACTTTTTTCCCCGCCACCGTGGCTTCGTGACACTGACGCTCGGCTGCTGATCACAAAGGCGCGGACTCGATCACGGCCGCGTCGGCCGCATTTCAATGCAGGCGAAATACAAAAATGCCCGTGTTCTGTTCGATATAAGGGGAAGGTAAAGAATCTGATGTGGTCTAAATTATTATTGTACCCTCTACTACGTGTATCCATTGCCCGAGTCTCTTCGGGATATTCATCATCATCATCATCTTCATCAGCCTGACTACGCCCACTGCAGGGCTAAGGCCTCTCTCATGTCTCTAAAATTAACCCTATTTCATTTCTCCATTCTGCCTGCTGTCCTTTATTTCCGCTGCCCCAGCTCAGGTGCTTCAGTATCGATGGCAGATGCCGGGGCTAGGAAAAATCTTTTCCTTCCTTTTTACTATTATTTTAAAAAAACCACTACCACCACCACCTTTGCCAGCTATGCCCAGCGTATGCCCGCAAACTTCTTAATCTCATCCGCCCATCTAACTTTCTGCCGCTCCTGCTACGCTTGCCTTCTCTTGAAATCCAATCCGTTACCCTTACGGACCAGCGGTTATCTTGCATTCGCATTACATGCCCTGACCAAGCCTGTTTGTTCCTCTTGACTTCGACTAGGGCGTCACTGACTCGCGTTTGTTCCCTCACCGACTCTGCCCGCTTCCGGTCTCTTAACCTTACACCTATCATTTTTCTTTCCATACCTGGCTGCGTTGTCCTTAACTTCAGCTGAAGCCTTGTCGTTAGCCTCCGCGTTTCCCGTATGTGAGTGCTGGCAAGACACAGCTGTTGTACACATTTCTCTTCAGGGATACTAGTGAACTGCTATTTATCATCTGAGAGAACCTGCCATATGTGCTTCACCCCGTTCTTCTTCTTATAGTAATTTCCCTCTCATGATCCGGATCAGCGGCAACTGCCTGCCATAAGTAGACATAACCCGTTGCCACTTCCAGCACCTGGCTACCAATTGTGAACTGCTGTTCGCTTGCTAGACTGTTGAACATTAGATGGCAATTTTAGATGAGTACAAAATGTCTTCTGTGTCTTCCCTGATCTCCAGACAGTTCTTACAGTGAGCTCTGTCACGCCATTTTACGTTGCAGACCGTTAGTGGGTTGAGGAGTGTTGGCATTAACTGTGGGAAGCGCATGAGCTCGTTTCGCGTTGACTGACCGCTTGGGAAAGGGCAAAATTGTACGGGTTTCTCTGATCTTCTTGTGATGTTGTGCTATGTTTTTTGTATGTTTTGGCATCTTCTATTAAGGTTGCGTTTTGCCAGGGGATCGAGGGCACGTGGATGTTGATTTTGCGGGGCCGTTGACGAACCAACTCATTTCCCTCGATCCCAGCATGGCCAGATATCCAACGCAGGCTGATTTTAATAGTCGCATTGCGTTTATAGGATTTTATTAAAATGCCAGTAGTCGGAGTTATATAATGCGTATGGCTGTGCTGGAGGCGGTATGAATGCTTATGTTTGTTTATGTTTGTGGCTTGGTGTTTAGTGAATAGAAATGCTTTTGTGTCGCGTCTATTATCGAGTGAGTTGGGGATTAGAGCAAACTTTCGCTGCAAAATATGGGCACCGCCAATGGCATAAAAATATGAATCACGAAAATTCCAACTAGTATATGGCTCTACGCGCCACTCAGTTATGCTGCGGCAGCACACTCATCGGCGAACGGAGTTTTTACGCTCTTTTAAATCACGCACAGGACTTAAGCTTCCAATGCTACCAATTAGGGTAACGTGACACCGGCCGCCGTCCTTCACCTGTTCTACTGATTAAGAGGCTTCAATGCTAAGTCGCCACATCTCATGGTGCATATTGCGTTCCGCTATACCGCTACTGTTCCCGGGTGCTCATTGTTGAAATATTACTTTATTAGGCCTTTGTGAAGTCAAGAGTCAGCTGCCCTTCTTATTTCTATGCACTCAGAAAGTTAAGAGGACGAGATAGGTGCCCTCTTGAGCTCGTCAAGCGTCCGCTGTTTCGTGTGGGTGCCGAAGCCAGCTGTTGATAGGTTATACTTTTGATAACGCAGTGAGCGAACTTGTAACTGTCTGGATGACGGTGTGCGCTAAAGAAATGTGAAATAAATAAACGATACAAGGATGAAGTATTTATGGATTGACTTAGACGTCCCTAGGACAATTGTCTGCAAAGCAATTGCCCATTTAAATTGAGCCAGCGAGTGTCAAGCCATGTGAAATATTATGGCATAAGAAGTTTTAGTGATACAATAGGCTAAGGCCATGCGCAGGCGCATTCGACACTACCGTACGAGGAACAAGAGTCTCTGCCTCAATTTTGAAGCATGTACTTTCGGCAGTTAACTCGGAAATACAATACAAGACGAGAAGCTGATCCTACAAAACGTTAATTCTGATTATGATGCTCGCTAACAGGCCAAGGTGATCCGAGAAACGACTGCGGTAGCTAACAAAGCATTTCCGTGCAGCACGCAGGCGCAGATCACACACTCCATACCCCGAAAAGAACGCATCCAAAGACCGAATTGCGAAGCTAGTTAGGACTAACACAACAAAAGTTTCTAAATTCTATGCGATTATTGTGAGTGGTATGAGAGTCGGCACTGCACACAAAACGTCTAACGGTGTTGTACGCAACGGCGGCGATGTCGGGGTGGGCGTCATTCCCAGCCGTTTTTCGCGCAATGGATAGCAGACGCATTACCAGACAAGGAGAGGCGCAGGTGTGTTATGCGACGCTGAGCTGGATCTCTCTGGTGGCCTTTTGTTCTCCACAAAGCCAATACGAAAGGAGCCGGAAAACACCAACACCGGAAGAGATAAGAGGAAGCACGCGGAGCAGCAAACACTGAAAGACTTTGCGCTGTCTGGGGATGGTTCGAGTGCGCGAATGGAAGAAGATAAATATATCACAACGAAGCCCGCTTGTGTTATAATCGTGCTCCCCACACCGTTTCCTGTCGCGGGTTCATGGCGATAGTCTGACTCGGGCGACTGAAAACAAAAGTGCGCTCCCTGGGGGATCGACCCTCAAACCGAGGCTTCTAAGCGGGAATACCTCCTCCTGTAACGTGAGATGGAAGTGCGCCAGAGTTTGGAGCTGAGGTCGCACATTCGGCAGCAATTTTCTTCGAGTCAGCCGCTCGGGATATGGTGGGGTGTTTTTATCTTTGACACTTTTTTTGTGCTAGCAGTGCATTATACGAGCTTGGGCTTGTTCAGAGGGACCGTTAAGTGAGATGGTAGTGCTTTCGAGGGCAGATTATCTCTTAGGCATTTTGTGGCCATACTCTGATGTCATCACGCAGAAAAAAAGCAAGAAATTTCGGGCGGACCTACACTGGTGATGGTCCTCTTTATGTGTCATATAATCATCGTCAACTAGGTCACGTCCACTGCAGGCAATAGTCGTCTTTTCCTGAACTCCAATTAGCCTGTTTCTGTGGCCATCGTATAAAAGTGCGGTGGCCCTTGCATTCTCTTCCATTCACCGATTGCCTCCCCCCTCCCCTCTTTTTCTGGAATACACTCTCTCTGGTAACCACTGCCTTGTACATCATAGCGCTATTACATGTGCGACCATCAGAATGTTTCTTCGTAACTTCCGTTGGAGGATCACAGACTCTAGTTAGTTCTCTTATTCACATTACACTCTTTCTACCTTTATTACCGCTCCTAATAATTTGTTTTTCTTACATCCCGGCGTTCTCAATTTCGCTTTTGTTTTGCATGCATTTCTCATGTTTTTATTGATGTTTGGAACGCCTAGCTGCGCATTTGCACTACAGGAAGCGATAACGTTATTTTCGGAATATATCGGGAAACTACTGTTCATTTTCGGAGAACACGCGGGGAATGTCGTCCACCTAACTTTATTCTGCCGGTTTTGTTTTTTTCCATGTTCAGGATTGGCAGTTAATACTAGGCCGAGATTGAAACGCTATGGCTGCGTCCCAGGACTCGATGACGTATCAAAACTGGCGTACGTGCCTTTGCAGACTGCTACAGATAAGATTTGGATTTCGCATTTTAATTTTTAAGCCTCGATTCCTACATTTCATACTGACTTGCTGAAACAACTGAAATCTTACTCATACTAGCGATTGTTTCCGGGGTTAATGGCGTAACAAATTGAAGGTTACAACGAGATCTGCTTTAAAATTTGTTTGAAGTCTTTAGTGTAACCAATAAAATACGTATGATTCAAGTGCAGTGAACCCGCCGCGGTGGCTCAGTGGTTAGGGCGCTCGACTACTGATCCGGAGTTTCCAGTTTCGAACCCGACCGCGGCGGCTGTGTCTTTATGGAGGAAAGACGCTAAGGTGCCCGTGTGCTGTGCGATCTCAGTGCGCGTTAGAGATCCCCAGGTGGTCGAAATTATTCCGGAGCCCTCTATTACGGCACCTCTTTCTTCTTTCACTCCCTCCTTTGTCCCTTCCCTTACGGCGTGGTTCAGGTGTACAGCGATATAAGAGACAGATACTGCGCCATTCCTTTTCCCCAAAAAATCAATTATTATTATTATTATTAAGTGCAGTTAATGTCCGTTGATTTATTGGGTCAGCCTGCCTGAGGAGGCGGGAGGAGGAGGAGGAGAAGGAGGAAAGGTGGAGAGGTTAACAGATAGATGAAACCAGTTTGCTACCCTGCACTGGGAGAAAGGTATAACACGGGTATAAGGGTGAGGGAGAAAAGGGAGTGATAAGGAAGAGCAGCAGGCGAGAAGGCTTCGGCAAAGTCACAGCCTGTCGTGCAGGCCCGACACTCTTAAGAACCGCAGGAGGGCCGGCAGGTCCCCAGCGCCTATGATCGCAGTTGCCAGTGTCAAGAAATCTTGAACTCCGTTAGCGGGCGTAAATACTTTTATGCTTCTTTACATGTGCTTCTTTCATACCCTGTTTGCGCGCTAGCTGCAGGACTGATCACGTGTGAACTGAATCAAATGCTTTTTCGCAATGCATAAAGGTCCTTAATAATAATAATTGGTTTTTGGGGAAAGGAAATGGCGCAGTATCTGTCTCATATATCGTTGGACACCTGAACCGCACCGTAAGGGAAGGAATAAAAGAGGGAGTGAAAGAAATAAGAGGTGTCGTAGCAGAGAGCTCCGCAATAATTTCGACCACCTGGGGATCTTTAACGTGCACTGACATCGCACAGCACACGGGCGCCTTAGCGTTTTTCATGGAGGAAAAACGCTAAGGCGCCCGTGTGCTGTGCAATGTCAGTGCACGTTAAAGATCCCCATGTGGTCGAAATTATTGCGGAGCTCTCCACTACGGCACCTCTTCCTTCTTTCACTCCCTCCTTTATTCCTTCCCTTACGGCGCGGTTCAGGATAAAGCCCCGTAAATGTGCTTTTCTGGACGACAGCTAATCACCGAAAGCTAATTGTTCTGAAACTTCTGTCCAATTCGTGTTTACTTCCGCTGTCGCCTAAGGCGTTGGCGGTGTTATTGTTGTTTCAGGCCAAATCAGCTGCATTAAAAATTATGGAGGGCACTTGAGACTATACTGGCCTGCTTTGAATACAAAAGCATTTGTTGTTTTCTCTTTGTTCTATTCTATGCATTTTTAATTTTTTCTCTTCATTTCTAATGACACACCTACCATTATCATACGCATACACTAGGTTCTCCTTTGTTCGCAACGAAGCAGCGCGGTTTTGTGGCGTAGGGGTCGCGTGATTGCCTCGTAATCTGAAAAATCTGCTTTCAATTCCGCGCGGGAGAAATTTTAATTTTCTTTGATACCAGAGTGACGTCATCTGGGATTTATGGGACCACTGCTGCTGTCTAATGCTAAAGCCGGGTTTTGTTGCCGATACGCTATATAATGTTTTCGCATTAAAATTCGCTGTTTCTCTTCATCCGATTTTGGGCGTTGATCCTGCTGAGGTTTGAAATCAGTGTTCGCTGAACCAGCCCAAAGGACGAAAGATCTGTTCCTTTTTTTTCTGCATTACAACAGTGGACGTAAGGCTAAAGTCGGAAAATGGTAAGGAAAAGATGGGTTCCCATTCCAGGATATAAGTCTAGACGTTTCAGCAGGACAGAGAAGGGAAATGAGGGGCTCGTTATGATATATATACTAAGAAAGCGAACAGTGAACGCCACTAAGGAGCGTTGGGGACTGCTTCTGTTGTTTCTTTAAACATTTTGTGGTATTGAATAATGAGAAACTTACAGTGGAAATTTTTTATCGCTGCGAGATAAATTATTGGGAAGTAAAAGAAAAACAACCACTTGCCGCTGGTGAGACCGAACCCATGAACTCTAAGTTTCGCGTTTGGTGCTCTACCTCCGGAGCTACTATTCCAACACGTTCCACGTGGCGCTCTTGGTAATGCAGGACGTACTACGTCCGCCGCTTATGGACGAGGGTGGCGCTGGTGAACACTCTCAATGTTATCTTTCCTGCAGCATAAATACCCCCAAAAGTAGAATGTTGGACACTTCCGTCGTAGTTTAGTTAGTAGAGTAACGGCCGCGAAATTCTGCGGTTGTGGGCTCAGATCCCACCGTGTGGAAGTGGTTGGGTTTCTTGTACTTTCTTATCAAATATCTTTGAACGAAAAAATAATTAATGTTATTTTCCTATCGTTGAAGAGCGCAAAATATAATAAAAAACATACAAACATTTACCTATGCTCTTGGTTTTCGATGATTGTTGGCTTCGAAACCGGGACTTTGCGACTATAGTTTGCTTTTATGCGGCAGTGACATTTGAGCTAAGGCGTTGGAAAATTTGGTATGATGTGCACACCCGGAGGTGCACACAAAATATACAAGAGAATACATACAAGATGAACACAAGTTTGGTAACAAAATATAGCAGACGCATCATTCTCGCAGTGAATGCTACAAAATTTCGCGCGGAATGAAGAGGGATTATTTAATGCTGGGCTTCACTCAGGACGATCTTTTCAGTGTTGTGTTGCAGTGAAGTGAAAATGAATTGGAAGACATTGTGCGTCTGAAGATGAGTGAAAAACTATCATGAAGATGCAAGCGTCTAGAAGTGCACAATGGAGTGCCAAGTGACAGGAGCGAAGGCCTGTCGGTGTAAACAAAGTTGTGCAACAAGCCTAGGAGCGAAACTGAGAGGCGATTTTCTAGAGGCTGTACATATTTTTTTTCTTTTTTTCATAATGGATTGGCGTCTGTAGGTAATGAATTCAGAACCGTTTAGAGATATGTACAAGGCTTGGCTGTTTTTGCTATCATTCATTGATCTCTGCAACTATGGCCTTGATTTTGATCTCATCTGTTCAATACGCGGTAACAGAACTACCACAGCACTAGCTCGAGTCTAGTGCCACGATCTCGTTTTGGTAATTGATTGCTTGAACAATTAAACTAGGCTTTTAAAGGCAGTAGCTGGGGGTGCTTTGCTTGAGGTTGCTGCTAGAAACACGAAATTAGACCAGAAGCAACATAACCGGACCTGAATATATAATCTTATAATTTCCCCATAAAATAAAGAACTTTCAGTAATTCAATTTGCGACAGGCGAGACATATGAGTTTAACATTTTGACGTTACAGTATGCGCCTGTTTTAAATCTCTATGCGTGTCAAGACGCCGCGGTGGCTGAGTGGTTACGGCGCTCGGCTGCTGGCCCGAAAGACGCGGGTTCGATCCAGGCCGCGGCGGTCGAATTTCGATGGAGGCGAAATTCTAGAGGCCCGTGTTCTGTGCGATGTCTGTGCTCGTTAAAGAACCCCAGGCGGTCGAAATTTCCGGAGCCTTCCACTACGGCGTCTCTCATAGCCTGAGTCGCTTTGAGACGTTAAACCCCCCATAATACATAAACCATAAAAAACTCTGCGTGTCCAACACATCATCGCCCAGTCTTAGTTTTCTTTTTGTTAGTCACAGAGCCGCTTCCGCCTTTCATAGTCAAATTAACCGGTTTCTTAATCTTGTTATTTTGAATTCAGTTGGTTGGTTCTTTTATTTTTCGCCTTTCTTGTCAATTTTCCATGTGGATCATTATCTCCGCTTCGACTGTTGTTGTGTAGCGTCCTTCTTTACATCTGAGAGCTGATATGGCTTGGAAGCAGTGTCAACTACAATGATAAGACCAGGTTGATTGATAGGAGAAACGCGGAAGGGTTCAGTAGAGAAACGAGACACTAAAAAATAGGACACCAAATTATTGTGGACAAATTGTTAATGTTGCTAAATTAAGAATAATAGCTCTGCTCAATGCGCGCGTGTAAGAATAACAATGAATAAATTTTACAAAGCAGTTTACAGTGCGAATACAAAACGCGGAAATCGGACACCAAGAAACAAACTCTGCGGGCAGTTTTAAAGCTCTTATTGAAGCAACTATAAAAATGAAGAAAACACGATGTGGTGATAAACTTTTCTATCAGCAGTGAAAATCCTACTTCAAAGAAGAAGACTTGAGCACATTTATAAAATAACTGCTCTGAAAGAAAGTAAATTATAATAAAAAATCCTTATATGGCATGATCATGTTCGCGATGTGAAAAGAACTGCTACTTTTTATCGAGTGCTAGATTTGTTTTTCCTTGCTTTGAGTTGACATCGAATTCTTTCGGCTTCTAGGCCGCCTTATACACCGGTTTCTGTACTTTTTGTTGCAGTCTTGTTTTGCAACAATTTCTGTCCTTCGATAAGAAATTTTCAATGATAAAATCGTTCTTTACCTACATCATACACGCGTCAGAATTGATGTTTGTGTGATCTTGGCTGCATTGTCGAGGAAAAGTACAGCTTTCTTGGACACCAATATTAATTGTGTGGTGGGTGTAGAATATCGTAACGTACTGTCAGTAACATATGGGTGGGAAATGTATAACGTTCCGATGCGTAGCAAAACCTTGCTTTCAAGGTTTGTCCTGCGCTTGCACTGATTAGTTAAGAATTTGCGATTGGAACCCCAGGGGAGCGTTTATGACAGTAATTGTGAGCCAACTCTGGAACATATTGCAAGACACTGCTATTAACATATTGGTGGTAATAGTCTGATGTTACGATGCAGAACAAATGTTTGCCTTAAATGTTTGTCCCGTGCTCGCACGGAGCGGTTGACACTGACATAGTGGAAAACCAATGAAGAGTGTTCTTGACAATAAAGAGCAGAAACGTACAAGCGTGGCTAGGAAAGATCTCCGATGTTATTGATCTTTATGATGAAATCTTGCGAAATGCGAAATATTTGAGTGGATAAACAACTCCCGCTTGTAAAAATGCGAATGTCCAGAATTTCTGGGTATGCAGCGAGAAAACGGCCAGCTTGTATAAGCCAGTGCAAGGCGAACTGCCCGCTTCTGGGGTTCTGATAAATGTGAGGAATACGGCAAGTATTATAATGTATATGAGAAAAAAATACCGGAATGGATAGCCGTCTGAGCAGTGCTCTCTTTTATTTTTGCTGATTTCAGCACTTAGTATTACTCAATTTTTTTATTCATAGCAGAAGAGGATTCCGAAAATTCCCAAGTAGCAGGAACGCAAATCCAGATCACATCAAAAGAGACGTCAGTAGGAGGGAATGAGGGAAATATTGGGTTAATATTTGGAATGCGGGCTCTAGTTTCCCTTGCAAGTTAAATGCATTAGCGAAAAATAAGGGTATGATTCGCTAGCGAACGAAATCCATGTAAAAATGAACAGGAGACGGAGGTTCTGATGTAACGTGATCACGAAAAGCGTTTCTCACTTGCGTGGTCCTCATTTAAGCTTCGAAAAAAAATTACGATTTAGGGCTTTTTTCTGTTGCTTTCGTCATAGCTGTGGTTCGCAATGTCGGCTGCTTTCTTTCCATATTGTTCTCTTTGCTGCTGTGGCTCCAGTATCTAAGGGAAAAGGAGTTTTTGCCCGCACAGAAATTGAGATAATATATAGTTTCCTTCTCGGCGCCGAACAAAACTAACTGTCAAGTATGATTTATAATAGGGATTAAGTTGTCAAAGAACAGGATAGAGATTTAAGACCTTTGTCATTCTATTTCATTTTATGATGCAACTGGCAGTGCACTATGGCTGGTGATCTTTGGCCTTTCTTAAGTCTTTCTCAGTTTTTGTGCGCTTCCCGATTTAAGCCCCAGCGTCCTTATAACGCCGTCGGCGATGGGACAATAAAGCCATGCCGGTTGAGCTTTTTTTTTTGTCGTCATTTCTGGGAAACGATACAATAGATGCGCGATGTTGGCATTCTGGTGCCTTTCATTCACCCTAGCGACGGTCACTTTAAGGTCATGGAATTTTTTTCCGCCGTCTTTTTGGCGTATCTATCTTAGGTCGCCCACCACAATCAAGGGTCATGTGTTCGGGTGACGTAACCCGTGTTTTCTCTGCACGCAGTGAGGTTTTTTTCCTGTTGTGATCCATATATTAAAATTATATTTTACAGTCAAGCCTTGAGGTGGTACCAAGGTGAGTGCTTATTGCAACAACATAAACAAGAAAACTAAGAATGAGATCTAGAAGATCAGTTATTTATATATGCAATATTAGCTCATCCAATAGTTGCCCGGGTAATTAAGGACTAACTGTGTGTTTTCATCCTACACGACGTCATTATCCCTCCGAGATACTTATATTGAACGTTAAAGAACCCTTGGTGGTCGAAATATCTGGAGCCCTTCACTACAGCGTCCCTCATGGCCTGAGTTGCTTTAAGGCGTTAAAGCCCATAAAACATACTTTAATGAACGAGCACGAAAAGCACAACGAAAAGGACAAAAGGAGGCCAACATAGACGGAAGCGTTGATAATGAGTGCTTCCGTTCGATGTGTCCTCCTTTTGTGCGATCCGTTGTGTCTTTGCGCTGGTTCATATATCTATGGAAGAGCAGCTTGCCTAAGAGCACATAACTGTCGTAGGCGCTATCGCGCTGCACATGACTCGCAACGCGTGGCAGGGTGGCCGCATCTCTTCAAGAACGGACGGAGAGCCAAAAAGCTGCGAGTTTTAAAGTGAAAAGGGAAGATTTCTACCATTCCAACAATCCGACAACCGCACCGCGTGTGAACACGACCTTGCGTCCGGGAAAATATGCGGCTACCCGGTGACGCGTTGCAACTTATTCTGAGCGTTATAGGACAGTCCTCCACAGACCTCTATAGAGAGTAAGAAAGGCGCACTCAGTTGTACATTTAAGACAATCGCCAAGGCCTGGCGGTACATATATCACCAGTTAAATACAATGCACGAGAATTTACTGGCCGATAAGTTTATTTCAATCAACCAGCTCACTTGTTAATGACACAAGCGTTGTCCCCGATGCGTCGTTCCAGCGCTAAATATAGATGTGTGGATGACAGTACGTGTAGTCGCATCTACTCTATGAAAACTTTTTTCACACTTCCCTGGACTTGGCTCTGAAACGTCAAAGTTTTGTGGCCATATTACAGGTCTTCTTTCTATTTCGGAGGATACCGATTCGCTTCCTCAGTACTTGACCTCTCTAGTAAAGGTCGTGTTCAGTCACGTGGTACACGTCTCACTCTAGCGATTGCCGACTTCAGTTCTTGCATGCCCTGCATGTCCATGTCTTCTACTATTCTACTCGCGTCGCTGCCGGGGAGCTTACCAACATAGCCCGTTGCAGAGACGTGCCATCTTATGCGCATTGAGAAGCCTCATGAAAGCTAAAAGGCTCTACGTAGCGTCTGTGTAATGGGCCACGATCCTTTCCGCTGAGTCCCATCAAAGGAGCGCAATGCGTCCTTTTTATGCTCCCTCTGCCACCCGTTAGATCTCAGCAAACGTAACAAGGCATCTGCGCTTTCTTACGTGCGCCACACGTGCCGCAACCAATGAAGGAAATTGCCGCGCAGAAAAACCCTCCATGGCGAGTGTAC
>JARKHS020029423.1:0-84932 GCA_030143305.2 Amblyomma americanum
GATAATTGGCACCAAATTTGCGATGAACTAAACGGCAACTTGGGTAGCGCTAAAACATGGGCGCTGCTCAGGCACCTCATAGACCCGACAAAATCGAAGAGAGAAAACAGCAAAACGATAGAACGTATCACGCACAATTTTCAGGGCACGGACGCCCAGATTACAGATTTTCTTTGGTCCAGGTACGTCGGAAGCACGCAGGTGCCACCCTGCACCATGGTATATTCAGGGACAAGGAACTCGAAGCTGGATGACCCGATAAAAGAATACGAGGTATACGCGGCTGCCAGGTCATTCACGAGGAACACAACACCGGGAAAAGATCAAGTAACCAATGCAATGATCAGAAACCTCAGTGATGACCAAATGGAAAGCCTGACCGGACTAATCAACGAGCACTGGGAAAGGGGCACGGTCCCGGCGGAGTGGAAACACGCTGAGATTATCGTGATACCTAAACCAGGGAAAACACCCAGTTTAGAGAACCTTAGGCCGATATCGCTAACTTCATGCCTTGGTAAACTATACGAGAAAGTGGTCAAGACTAGACTGAGCAACTACATGGAGGACAACGGTCTGTTTCCGGATACTATGTTCGGGTTCAGAACGGGACTCTCCACGCAAGACGTGATGCTCCAGTTAAGAGACATGGTACTAAAACAAATATCGGGGACTCGAGAAGGCGTAATCTTGGCTGTAGACCTCAAGGGGGCCTTCGACAACATCAGCCACAACGCCATTCTCGCAGAACTCTCGACAACAAACTGTGGGGAGAGGATCTTCGCATACGTAAAGGCCTTCCTGTCTAACAGAACAGCAACGATCGGCATCAACAACATTAGGTCAGAAAAGAAGACGACGCCAAACAGAGGGACACCACAAGGATCCATCATCTCACCTTTGCTCTTTAACATAGCAATGATTGGATTAACTAGGAGACTGAAAAACATCAAAGATGTAGAACATTCAATTTATGCGGACGACATAACAGTGTGGACGACAAAAGGATCGACAGGACACAAGCAAGAAATACTGCAAAGAGCGGCGGATGAGATCGGTCAATTTGCTTTATTTAGCGGGATGCAGTGCTCTCCAGAAAAATCAGAATTTATTAGACTTCACAAAAACAAAGAGGACAGGGGATCGATAGAGTTAGAGATCGATGGACAACCCGTAAGAAGGACACATAAGCTTCGCATCTTGGGAATGTGGCTGCAGGATAAAGGCAAACGAGACCATACCATCCAGCTCTTGGAACACTCCACGAAACAGATATGCAGGATGTTAAGCCGGATTACGAACAAGAGAAAAGGGGTGAAGGAGCGAGATGCGTTACGGATCACTTCTGCGCTCATCATACCGAGGATGACGTACGCGCTTCCGTACCTACAACCTAATAAAGGGGAAAAGAACAAAATGGAAACATGCATCAGAAAGGCGTATAAGCAAGCCTTAGGCGTCATGACCTGCGCCTCGACAGAAAAGTTAATGAACATGGGTGTGTACGGCACCTATGAGGAGCACAGTGAAACTATGCTCAGATTTCAACTCGAAAGACTTAAAAGAACAGCCTCTGGCCGCGCACTACTGCTAAAGCTAGGATACCCGGCAGAAGGCGAGGGCGAAGACAAGACAGACATTGACAGCCAAATTAGGAGCACTTTCTTGGTTAAACCAGTGCCCAGAAACATGGACCCGAAGAACCACGAAGGAAGACGGGCGGCGAGATCATTGGAGTTGGACAGGTTCCTAAAGAAGAAACAGATGGTTCTGTATGTTGACGCGTCCAAGTACAGAACGAAGGAAAACGCTAGGGCGGTAGCAGTAGTGAACGCCAATGGGAAGATAATTACTGGTGCATCAGTGCGCACAAGGACAACACAAGCAGCGGAAGAGATCGCCATAGCTCTAGCCCTGACTGAAGCCCATCGGCAGGGACTGAGTTACTGGATAGCGACGGATTCTCAGGCTGCAGCGAGGGCATACAGAGATGGCAGGATCGGCCAAAAAGCCGCGAGGATTCTCTTCGCACAAAACCAACACAGACATGGATCAAACAACACACACATTCAACACACCATCATTTGGGTCCCTGACACTGGGGTTGAGGGAAATCTCATGGCAGACACCGTTGTCCGAGGGTTCACGAACCGGAGGGCGGGTTTGCCGGTCGAACCCTTCAGCACGCCAGAATCGTACGGGGAGGCAATGAAGGCGTTGTTGGGAGCGCGCAAGAAGTACTCGGCTCCGGCGGATATCCTCAACAGAGAGCAGGCCACCACGCTCAGAAGACTACAAACAGACACCTACCCAAGCAGAGCCATGTATCATAAAATGTGGCCGAACAGATATGCGAAAGAGTGCGTGTGGTGTGGGGGCTACGCCACAACGTACCACGCCACCTGGGGCTGTGAAAAAAGCCCTTTACTACCAAAGATAAATAGTCCTAGTCTAGAGCAGTGGGAGGCCCTCCTGGCTGACTCCGACCCGAGCACACAGCTTATGCTGGTGACGAGGGCCAAGGCAGCGGCGGAGGCCAACGGGATCCTGGACTAGGGAATACCGACCACTGCAGCTCCACTTCTATCTATCCCCAACACCCTACTCCCTTACTCTTCCTTCTGTGAAAATAAATGTTTTTACTACTACTACAGAGTGATAGACCGCGTCACACCGGATGGGGGGCAATATTTCTGGCAAGAGGTCTGGTTTCGAGAGCACGCAGTGTAACTCTTTATGTAGGCCCATCAGGCAGACATTCGGCTTTCTATCATGTGAGCGTCGTTTTAAGAGTTCTTCATGTTATCATCTTAAGTCGGGTTCGGAATATTGTAATTATGGTGATGCCTGACAGTTACCTCCGACGGCGCCATGATCTGTGGGGTTTTATTCTATTCTTCCGGCAGAAAAGAATGAGGAGCCACTGAAGAGATTCAAAATGCAGCGTCATTTGGTGTATGCAGTCCTCTTTCTTTTTTCTGTGCACAGCCTAATGTCAAGGTGGGTAATATGTTCACTCTGCACGTGATTAACTCTGCATGAATGCAGAGGCAGCTTTTGATATCTGATACGCCGGGTACGGCTTCTGGCTATTAATTTTATTTTTATTTTGTACTTTCAACATTAAAAGAAAAGACAAGAGAGCACATTGGGTAAGAGAAAGGGACGCGAGTTCATGTCATCGTACTCGAAATGAATGAAAGAAAAGGGAAAGCATGAAATGCGAAGGCAATATTATCGACAGTTATTCATGGTGACCTACTGGGTTCAAGGAGAAGGCAACCTTCGCACACCGCGGGAGAATGTCGGCTAGCGGATGGATGGTATTGGGAAGATTGCAGGAACAAGGCACAGGATTAATTATATTGCGAATAAGGCAGCGTCACGTTTGGGTTTTCTACGGCGGAATTTTAGCCATTTACCAAGTAACTTAAAACACAGCTGTATTTCAGTTATGTACGCTCCATACTTGAATATGGATGTGTTTGCTGGGACCCACACACATCTGAGTGTGTAGGAAAATTAGAGAAAGTTCAGAATAGGGCAGTTATATTTGTTCTTGGTAATTATAATTCGCAAGTTAGTATGACGGAAAGCAAACGAGAACTTAACTGGCAAGAGTTGGAGGACCGTAGAAGGTACATGAGTTTGAAATTTTTCCATGATATTTATTATTAAAAAACTGGCATAAACCGCGAACAATATATCCAGGCACCTCATTATATATCAAAGCGACTGGACCACTGCTTGAAGGTCAGAGAATTTTCTTGCAAGGGTGACGTCTTGCGTTATTCTTTTTTTGTTAGAACTGTTCGGGACTGGAACAGTTTGCCATCGAGCATTGTATGCATTACATCTAACGAAGCATTTTTCCATGCACTGCAATAATTGCTTTATACCTATAAATGAAGTCTGTACCCCCTGCTGTAATGCCCTGCGGGGCGATGCAGGTAACTAATAACTAAAATAAAAAAAGGCACAGGAGAGCGTTGTTTGGAAAAATTTTACAGAGACCTTTGTCCTGCTGTGCGTGTAGCTCGGATAATAAGTCTGATCATGACTTCCCTCCTAGACCTCTCCTCCACAAAACGCTCCTTATAAATCCCGATATCGCTCAATACAGGACGGAGTACATGCGTGGTGGGCACATAGAAACGATGCCGCGTAGACCAGCCCGCATATTTTGAACACTGCAACGAACACATGTTCTCGCTCACTTGCGTAATCACTTAAAAGCAGGGTGAAAAAATTAACTACAGGAGTATATATTGCATTGGCTACGATGCTTTTTTGCAGACTCGCAATGAAAATTGCCGGGTTGACGTATATGCCAAAAACTGCTTACTATATTTGTTGCGTACCTCACAGCCTGAGTCGCTTTGGGACGTTAAACCCCCATACATCATATTTGTTTTTTTTTCAATATCCGGCTTTTGTCATTGAAAAAGGCTTACTTTATAAGATGTCAATCACGCTTGGCCCTGCTGAATCCCTAGCAATGAGTACCGGATGCAAATATAAAAACTTTTCCTCCCAAACGAGGGTTTCACAAACCTTTGAAGACTAGTCCAGAAAGCACACGTTATTACCTTGGCAAGCAACAAAATTGTTTGGAGAAGTCCTGCTTGCATTTTGAAGCACTATGATTTTATTAGCAGAAAAAAGATTTTATATCAACATCATAATCAGCCTGTTTAAGCACAATGCAGCGCAAAGCCCTCTCCCATATCTTTCCAATTCACCCAGTCCTGTGCAAGCTACAGCCACCTTATCCATCCAAACTTCACAATCCTCTCTGCATACCTAACCTTCGCCCCCCCCCCCCCTGCTACGCTTGCCTTCTCTTGGAATCCGCTCCGTTACCCTTAAGAACCATTGCTTATCTTTCTTTATATTTAAGTCAACCAAAATTAGCATACCTGTTGAGCCTTAGCACTCTTCCTTCCACGCCAATATTCAACGTCAACAGTCATAAGTGTAATATTAAAACTCATCGAACAGTTTCCATCCAAGCTATTATCTCAACGCATCGCTGAAATAAAAATCTTAAATTACATGCATAGAACTACACATTCATGAGAAATGCACTGCTACAAATATGGCCCACAATTTACAGCAACAAAGTGGAAGGAATGACAGTTAAAAAACAATCATTTTTGTGATCGTAATGAATGGTATTTTTGAAGGCGTCATATAGCAAGCACCTTCCGCTTAAAGGCAGTGTCCTCCTTCTTAGAACAGTGCATTATTTTCATTGTATTTAAAGTTTTCAGTACATTGCCAGTGTTCGACAGAACACACCAAATATTCTCTGTTGACGGGACAGTTATTTCATTCCCCTGTGAGTGACATTGACTAAAGTAGTTGCTTTTCGTGATAAGCTTTGCGGAAAAAGTGCTCCTGAGAAGCGTATGAACATTAAAACACAGCCACATTCTTAATACGGCAGCCGTATATGCGAGTACATAGAGACAGAGCTGTTCTTTAGCACACTCTCTTGTAGGGCAGGAAACGCTGCCCAAGTGCCTGGGTACATTTTCGTCAATAAAAAACGCAATGCTATGCGTTCGGCAACTGAACAGATCCCTCTTGAAAACAAACGAACTTTTAGCAGTTACGAATATCTTTCCCGCGTATGTAACTTCCTCTGTCTGGTAACTTCAAGACCTGCGGTGCCGCTTTCAAAATCTGTGTCCCATTGCTAACTGCGCCAAGTTGCTATATTTTGCATTAGGAATATGCCTCTGTTTCCAAAAGTAAGACTTTAGTTCATCTAGTAATCTAGGACATCGGCAGAATACCCTGCTTGGAAAAGGAAGTCTGTTGGAGGACGGCTTACTTCCTTTAGCTTCCATATGAGCTTATTCGTGTTTACAGGGAAGAATACAGAAAAGAGAAAAAAGTACCACTTCAGGTTATTTGCAAAAAAAGAATTGTATACGCTTGGGCAGGTTGCTAATTCATTGTAACACAGTTATCATAGCGCGGGAAGAACGCAGGAAAAAGACGAGACTGGACGAGCTCAAACTTTCAACACAACGGATTTTTTGCTAATCAGGAGCATATATACCCAAATGATACAGCTTACAGAAAGGAGAAAACACATAATAAAAGTGCCACATGCCGTCATGCAATGAAATCGAGCTCTTTCTTTGATCTGCTAAACCAATATATTCAGTGATTTTGAAACTTGCCTTGCTTATTTGGATTTTGTGCCAACCTAAACACACACATCTCGACCTTCGTAACTTTAAGGGTAGGTCCCACTAAAACACCTCCTGGACAGTATCGGCTAAGGATTCAAATAAAATATGTTTCTCAGGCAATGATGACAAAACTACAGGACCATGCTTCTGTAGAATGAAAATGATGTAAACATTCTTCTTAAAATGGGAGCTATGCATCTATTCCGGAGAATATTGTGCAAGCATCTTCTTTATTTTTGTGCTTGTCTGTTTTTATTCTATTTTTGTATTTTTTCTCGTATTCAGCGTGAATGCCTGCAACACTAAATTGAGAGAAACAAGCGGCAGAAGCACAACCTGTCGCGGAAAAGTGAGTATCAGGTTACCAGATATTAATACATAGTTTACTGCTCAGTCATTGTCCGCTGCCTTCCGCAACTGCTCTCATCAGGCGTTTGCTTCAAGAATTGCACAATTACGAGTTTTTACACAACTTTTAAATGACTTATCAAATTAGCTCCGCATTTGTCAAATATTCACTGGTGACCTGAGGAAACAAATTTTATCAGCTGGAGCAACGAAATTGCCTGAATGGCTGTAAATACGAGAGGATGCGCATGGTACAGCTTCTACCACAATACATGAACAGAGTGCTACAATACAGTGAGGCACTGATATATGAAAATATTATGTATATCGAAGTCAAAACTTCCCTTTGAAAATACCTTGCAGAAGTACTCTAACAATATTCATTCAAAGCATAATCCAATGCATCGCATGAAGCGCCGCCCCCCGCAAGTGGTGATTCTCCTAAAGGCCCTCTTGAATAACTTTTCACACGTGGATAAAGGTAAGGACGATGTAGCAAAGCCATAGCCTCTTAGGAATACAGCCGAGCAAGTCGCCAAAATCGTGCAAAGAGTCAGCAGTAAAAAGAAGGCTATGAGAGAACAAGACACCCTAAGACTAATGGACAGCCTCGTCACGAGCAGGGTAACGTACAGCCCCCCTTACCACGAATTAAACAAGCAAGAGCCTCTACAAATCGACACCATACTACGCAAAGTGTACAAAACGGCTCTCGAACTTCCAATGTCTGCACCAACTGAAAAGCTAATGGCACTGGGAGTATCGAACAGCTTCGACGAACTACGAGAAGCGCAACGTCAAGCGCAACTAGACAGACTCACTGAAACCAGAACGGGACGACACCTAATGGAGAAATTAGGGCTACCACTGGGCACACAAAAGACAAGGAACAGATTAATAATGAAGACAGAAACAACATCCGTGTAAGGCCCACACCCAGACACATGGGCCCCAATAATCACCTTGAAAGACGACAAGTCCGAGCACTCAGCAGGGAACTCAGCGACAATTCCAGCATAGTCTACACGGACGCAGCAAAGCACCGACACCAACGCAAAACGATCGCCGTTGTAACAGACTAAAGACGAATAGAAATAACGAGCGCAACGATAAACAACTCTAGCATAGAGGCAGCTAAAGAAGCCGCCATTGCTCTGGCAATATCGCGCGGCAACGCAAGAGGACAAAACCTCACTATAGTGACAGACTCCAAACAAGCATGCAGAACTTACACATGAGGCAGAATCGACAATATTGCTAATCATATTCTACAAACGACGAGAAGACACATAAACACTAAACATAGTATTGTATGGGTTCCGAGACAGCAGGGGATGTGGGGCAATGTGGCAGCAGGCGAGTTAGCTCGAGGCTACGTCAACCGAGCAGACTCAACACTTTGCACCACGGGGTTTTTTTACCCTTTTATCCCCATGTGCTCAGACATCCTCGACTGTTACAGGGGCCAGCGGAAACGACACCCAGCCCCACACAAAACGCTAACCAAAGAGGAGTTCGTAGACTGGCACAGACTACAAACCGGTACCTACCTGCCTCTAGATTTTCCCTACACAATATGTAGACGAACGCCCGTGGTGCCAGGGTAAACCTACACTAGACCATGTCACATGGACTTGCCCTAAGGCAGAATTAGAGCCTAGAGTAGACCACCCGAGTGTGACGCAGTAGAAGCATTTGCTGGGCAGTCTGGACGAGGAAGCGCAACGATTTCTCGAACGCCGAGCCACGATGGCAGCAGTCAAGTGCAGCATCCTGGACCAAGATCAACCACGGCGCCCATTGACCCCTAAGGATCCAGACCACTTTAAATTTGTCACAAAAAATGTTTTTTTTTTCATCCATCTATCCATCCGTCCACGGGCGACCCCTCCCTACCTCCTAATCCTTGATGGCGTAGATCAAATCCCATTGATTGAATTGCCGGCTAACCTCAATGCGGTGGCAGATTTGCCGACTACATTCGCATCAAAAGTATGTGCAACCGTTTGTCGTACAACGTTCCGGATAGTGTCATAGCATATCTCTTTGCATATATCTTACATGATTTATTCAAGTTGGAGGCTAGCTTGCGACAGGGCTTCGGACCGATCACATATGCACCTCTCGTTGCGTGATTTAATGCGCACTTGAGGTGTCCAACGACATGTCGAGATGTGAGCTACTGCGCCCTTTTATTTCGTCCAAAACCTTTTTTTCATCAAAACACATGCATTCTCAGTCCTCCACGTAAGCAGACTTAAGTGCCTTCAGAATATTTCTCAAGCACTCGCATCTCCTACACCACTGCTTGCGAATGTGCACATTCTGTCACGTGACAACCACTTCATCTTTGGTGTGTCGAAATAGGTTGCTCTTGAGTCGCTAGATTGAACGCAGTGCAGTTGTTGCTAGTGCCATTCCTATGTATTTTGGCCATGGCTCAAGCATTTTTTTTTAATTTCTCGCAAGTGCCTGTTACTCTTTTTTGGGAGGTCCCTTCACGTAAAGGGGAGGCAGGAGTTATTGGCAGATGGTTGCCATTCATGATTCAAGTCGGTTTTTCTGCTAGTCTTATCCCCCACGGGGTACAGTTCTTGCATTCAGGCGATATAATCACGCATCGCTGAACCGTGCCCGTTACCAGTTGCTTTCTCTGGCTTGTTGGGTGACCACCTTCCTGAGCCGTTTTTTGCTCTCATTTTATTTCTTGGCCGCTTTTTACTGATAAACATCATAAATGCCCTGTATATATTCTAATTAGTAAGTAGCTAACTCATGGTCACGTTTGATTGTTAGGACCCCACCCCCTTCCTCCTCTATAAGCGTATTGCGGTCTATTTGCACGGGCAGTCGTTCACCAGCTGGACGCGCGGTCGGGCAGCTGGCTGACAATAAACTCAAGTTCTGGTTACTACTCAGCTGCTGTGTCGTTCCACTTCCAAGACACTACAATAAATGCTCATCATAGGACCTTTTTCGTCCAATCCTGTTAGATTCTTTCACCTGCCTCCCGATCGTATGTAGTCCATATTTCGGGGGAGCAATTTCTAATAGCTATTAGAGTTGTACATCGTGTGTAGGTTTCAGGATTTTATTAATATTGCGTCTTATTATATGGTCGTTTGTTTCTTCAGAATAATTCCCTTTATTATGCATAGCTACACTGCTTGCCGTATATAAAAACCTCCAGGTTATTATCAAGCCATACCAGAGAGATAATGATACCTATAAATGAAGCAAATCGATTAAGTGGAAGGAGGCGCTTTTTAGGTGAAATAGCCAGGCTGGTTAATGCGAGGCACGTATGTCAGGAGTAAACCGCCAAAACAATTGGTAAAGAGCATGATTTTGCATAAGGGGAGGGTCAGGTGCGCTTTTCATTTAGTCGAGGAAGATGTGCGCAGCGTAGGGGCGATGCCTGAAGCCAAGGTATTAATGATCGGCGCAGATAAGTTGCAAGTGGAAGCTAAACCCGACAGCGACAAACTACCTACGAAGTAAAACATCTCATAAGAAAAGTACATATTATCAACGCCTCTAACTCCACGGAGTGGGTAGAAATGGCGGAAAAACCAAAATACCTTAATGTGCGTAACATAATCGATATAATAAAAACTACACAGGAAGCTGAAATCATGAAAGCACATTTTAGGCAAAGGCAGGACAGGAAAATACCACCATGGCGAAAAGGCTTCAGGCCGCAAGTTTTCTCTTTGAGCAATACAGTGGAGGAATGCGGCACCCCTTGATGCCGGAAGATGTTTAAAGAGAATGCCCGTGCCCACAGTGGTGCAATAAAGGCTGAACTACACAATGGAAAAGCAAATTTTACATTGCATTATGACATAATCACCATCCATTCGCATCGTCACTCTTCTTTTACTTCTTTTTCTCTCTTACCCACTGTGGAGTAGCAGGCCAGGGTCACATTACCGCAGGCCGACATCTCCACGTCTCCTTTCATTAGATTACTTTATCTCTTTCTTGACTTTTGGAGACCGTCGATGGGTGGTGGTGGTGAAAAACTTTGATTGCCTCGAAAAGAGTTGCAGGGAGGTATGACTTGGGTACCTAATACGGGACCCCAGTGGAGTCGGCCGCTGCCCGGGCACGCCCGACCAAGACCCGTTGGGCCTGTAGTTCAGAGCAGCCGAGCAGGGTCGCCACCCAGTCCTCGCGGGTGGGGTTCGGGTGACGGGGGATAGCAGGTTTGGGGGCGCTGGCCCACACCATGTGGTAGATGTCCGAAGACTTCTCCGCACAGTGGGGACAGCATTTCGAGAAAGAAGGGTCGAAGTGTTGGAGAACTGCCCGGATCAGCAAAGTATTAGTATAAATGTGTGCACACTAGCGAGACCAACTAGACAATATGACTGCCAGTTGCGACAAAATATTCTTTCTCGTGAGTCATTTGTACGCTATATTGAAGATAGAATATTAAAGTGGATAATATTGGAATAATTGCGACCTAATAGTCTGCTTGTAGCTAAAGAGGAAACATGAATTTCTTTCTAATAAAATTTCGGTTTGAGTTGTTTCATACTTGAGTCAAAAGAGGGCAGCACAAAAGAACGACAAACAATAACACAGGAAAGCGCCTATCCTGTGAGCCATCCTCCGTGTCGTTTTACGCGCTGCCGTCTTGTGGTTCATAAGATGCTTCACAAATTCAGCCCAAAGGAAAAGATCCAGGATAGAAACAAGTACATGACGTTGTGCTTAAGGCCACAGGATGCATCATTGGAAAACTAGCACCTCTGTACGCGAAATGTTTCGTCAGCTTTTGTGAAAGAGATGTACGGAAGAGTACTATTCTCAGAGTACACAAAATGCGGTGAAGGAATGGCATAGAAAAAACGCGTTAGCTCATTGTGTTTGATGCGTTATTTACTGAAACATTCATTAATGAAATTAGGATAACCGTAGACTTCAGCCAGTTAAGGGAACAGAGTTAATATTTGGAAACAGCGCTCGAGGGTAGCCCCTACTCTAGGAATAACCAATAATAAAAATTCCATTCGTAGCCATGCATTTCCTGGTGATACCGCTCTCATTAAAAAATTGAACGGACGAGTTCCGCATAGCACGCTTAATTGAGGTATCAAACGGAGTGCAATGGCGGGCATCAAAATTTGTAGGAAGAAAGTTTAATTTTTACTGGCTGGGAAGAGAGTCAAAGTTCAAAACGGGTATAGAGAAAAGAAATTTCGACGCGTACTTCGCTCGTCTGAATGAGGCATACTCATGCAGAAATGCACCTTTGCTATATAAAGCGCACGCTTGTGAACAAACTTAAAAATAACTGTAATTTATTATTACGCCTACGCCATACCTAGTAAGCCCCGAAACTCAGCCTGAGGAGGTATTTTCCTTTTTTTACTCTTCCGCCCACAGCAACCCTTTCTTTTTCCTTTATTCTCGAGTAAGGTCCTGGTTACCACTCATTACAAGGCATACTGCTATAGCGCCTTTGCTAGGTAATGAATATCTACAGAGCTCTGTACCCACTGAGATGTTTGGAGCATGTAGACGTGCATATAACAGAGCAAATATAACCGCGCATATAACCGTGCGAACAACACGGTGTTTAATTATAACCCTTTCACGTATACGCCTCAAACCCATAATCCCAAAACATACCAAAAACATGCGCCCCAAATCCACGCGTATGACCTCTAGAGTGCAATGCTTTAGTGGCTGAAAGTTATTTTTCTCCACAATTTGGATATCATGAAATCTCACTTTGTTGTTAACGTGTCACGTGTCTTCTTTTTTTTCAGGACTGCCAGAAGGGCGGCAGGTGCGGGTACGGACCGTGCTCACACTGCGTAGGCTCTCATCCATGGTGTGCTGGGTACTGCGCAATGTAATAGAGAGCTGAAATACATTAGAATAATTCTTCCATTTTTTGACGTCCGTGTCTTTGTTTTTTGGTCAGCTGTGTGTGATTCGTCGATAACTCTTTGGTTTTCGTGCGGTGCACAACCATCCCTCTCAACATTACGGTTTTAAATCTAATGATATCTCAATGCCGCAAGCGCTTAGTGCACTTTCACGCAAGAAGCTCACTTTGGCATCCGAAACTGTTTGAATTGAGTTGGAGTCGCAGTAATCAGGAAACGCACAATGCCGGGTTAGGCACATTTGGTGGGAGGGATGCACGCAGCGGAATATCGGAGGCATCGATACCTCTAGCCTCATTATGAGTCGCCGTGCAGGCATGGTGCGAAGTTGAATGTTCCATATGGCTTCGGGAAGTTAAAAGGGACCGCAAGCAGCACATCGGTACTAGACCGCCGCTGTCATAATGCTGGCCAGAAGTGAACCTAACATCCTTCCTACTATGCCATTTGCGAAAACTACATTTTCGAAACCTCCCTTGTCGTTCATGCGCTTCGTTCAGCCTATCTAACCGGCGACACAGGTGTCGCGTTCATTACCATGGCTTTCCCAGTTAAAACCGAATATGCGCTTCCTACGCAATTCACTGTCTTTCCGAGCTAATACAATGGCATTTTCGACTTAATTCAGTATCATTTTTACCCTATTCCACGGCATAACCGGCCTAATACACTGGTACCGCCCTGCACTTGCAATATGGGAAAGCAAGGGGCTTTCCTATTCCAAGATAAGCAACGTTTTGATGCACAAGTTAGTGTATTTAGGGCTTAGTAACAATGCCCATTTTGTTCAACTTTTGCTGCTGCGGCTGGCGTTTTAATTTAGCTGTAAACAACTAGCATAGGACCGGGTTAATTCAGGAGATATAGAAGATGTCTTTGTTCTCCAGGGGACGTAGTCAGGCGGATTATGATGGCAAGCAAACGTCGGATGTGTATAGAATGGGGCAAACCAAAAGATCCAAAGCTTATTTCACAGCATCAGGCGACATGCACAGCGCCGGCAGGCGGGGATAGAACTGAAGTTGATTATTTAAATACACAATCAGAGGAAAC
The DNA here is from genome assembly GCA_030143305.2 of Amblyomma americanum. Classification (NCBI taxonomy): domain Eukaryota; kingdom Metazoa; phylum Arthropoda; class Arachnida; order Ixodida; family Ixodidae; genus Amblyomma; species Amblyomma americanum. The sequence goes on from JARKHS020029423.1 coordinate 13,511, forward strand.
TGAAAAAATGACGGCTACATGCTATTACACAGAATGAGTCTTGTAATGCTAAGAAACGAGAATTTACTCCTGCCAATTGTGTTCAGCTATTGTCCTGATGCTGTGGTGATAATCCAGGAAGCTGGCAATTGCAAGGAAATTGACTTCTACGCCTTGACAACACGTGTACACGATTGGTTAGAGGAGCTTTTATCTTCATGACGGACATCTGCTGTTTTGTTCTGTAGTAGTAAGAAACTCTAAGGTTTCTGATATCTACGTAAAGAAATACGTCAACGGCATATTCATCACCGGTTAAAGAAAATGACCGCAGGGTGGCAACAACAAAAAAAAGACATGCGGAAACCCTAGTCCGGCAGAACCTGCAACTTTTTATAAAAAAGTACAGCTTTCGTTATTTTTGAAGTTAAACGCGACAGTAATTAAGAACAAAGTATATATATTGCCGCTCCGCACGATTTCAATAGCGTGGCATCTTCGGCTCTATGTGTTTTATTTGGAGTGCCACAGGGTTCTATGCTCGGACCGCTGCTGTTTCGAATTTTCATCAATGATTTGCCTGTCGCTCAGATACATAGTAAGACTATCACCAGACGACTGCGTTTTGTATTCCCCTGTCACGTGCCTTGAAGATTTGAGTCTATTACAACATGACCTTGACGAAGTTTCTGACTGGTGCTGGAAGTGGAGCATGACTTAATGTGTCCAAGTGTTACCACGAGCAATTTAGTAACAAAAAGAAAAAAAAATTATAGGTTCATATCTGTTAAGCCATGACACTATCGAAACTGACGGAAATGTTAAATATCCGGGCGTTACATTCGCAGCAAACCTACACTGGGTAGCCCACATTGACAAGATAACTGCCAAAGCCTCTCGACATTTGTGTTTTTGTTTCAAAGGAATTTTAAAAGTGCTCCACAGGTATTGAAGGATACCCTGTATTCGACAAATGTCAGGCCATCGTTGGAATATGCTTGCGTAGCATGGGACCATTTCACCAGCACTCTCATAGACAAGTTGAGGGTACTGATACGTATAATAGAGAGAGACGGGCTAGTTGGTGACTATTAGTAGAATGCATCTTGAAACCACGCAAAAAAGACAAGGGACGAGGAAGAAACTAACAGGACAGAGCGCGGAACTTCAACTGGTTTATTACAACAGTGCGTCACATTTTATGCAGTCATTTTAATCACATTGTAGCATGACAATCGATCATCACGTAACCATTGTGCGCAGGCGTGTACGGAACATCATGCAATCTAGATATGAATACTCTTTTTCAGACGGGTTTGCCGAGGTTTTGCTAACACACGAGCCAGATTCCTTTTTGATACAGTAAGCCTCGTACACTACTCTACTTAGTTTAGACCCGAGCTTGTTCAGGATAGTGGTATCGCGGAACCGAGGCGTGCAACCACGGAAGTGGCGACAATGGTTGGCCACATGCCCTCCTCCCGCCAATGCGCCTACTCCTGCATCGTGCTCCTTAAGTCTGACGTTTATACAGCGTCCAGTTTGTCCGATGTAGCTTTTTCCACAAACAACCCCCCTTTTTCAGGGGACAAATATTTCTGCGTGCTTGATACCGCATTCTTCCTTCTGCTTTCCCTGCACCTTGTTGCATAGGCCGGCCAGTTTTCGGGGTGCGCTGAAGACCCCCAGCACGTCGCCCTTCTGAGCCACTTTTTTCAAGCGATACGAGATATGGTGGTAGTATGGGATGGCAACGGGTCTCTTGCGTTGCGCTTCTTCCCTGCGGCGGTGCTCAGGTACGCCCCTGGCTTCACTGGCAAGAGCCTCTAGCACAGAGGTGATTAATTCGCCAGGGAAACCAGCACTGGTCAGCCTTTTTAGCAGGAAACCCACGCTTTGTGCCATTTCATGGTTGCAGGACTTGTTCAGAGCAGCACACAGGCACTTCTTTCGATACGTCTTTGAACAGGCTTAGAATGAGCTGATTGGTGGCTTAAAATAGCTTTTTTGAGCGAGGCTGAAAACTCCAGCACGCTTGGGTTTCGCGGACAATACAGAAATGAAGGAATTTCAAGAATCCTTGCGCTGGCACCTCATGGGTGAAGCTAAGACCAAAAGAGCACTCGGAGAAGTTTCTAGAACCCGGTGCACCGCAGTCATACCACCCTCATGCGTAACCTCTTTCAGGAAAATAGCGTAATCATCCACGCATCTAAATACCTTAGCCGAGTAATCTGTGTCAAGGCGTTCAGCAATTCGCTTGTCACAGTAAGATAAAAATATGTCACTCAACAAAGGGGCTATGCAAGAGCCAATACAGACGCCACGCTTTTGAATGAAGTTCTTTCCTTCAAAACTGACAATGGTCGATGAAAGATAAAACCTAAGCATTTCTAAAAAGTTATCTACACTTAATCCGCATGCATTCTGGAAGGCCACAGGCTCATAGTCATCATTTGTATCCTTAAGAGCGCAAAAGAGTTTGTCCTGAGGTATGGAATAAAACAGGTCGGTTACGTCTATTGAGAAAGAGAACAAGGATTGATTCGAGCTTTCGTGGTCACGAAGAAATGCGATAACCTCTTCAGAATTCTTTATCATGAACTGGTCCGCTATTCGGTGTATGCGCAAATGTTTTTGTAAAAACCTGGATAAAGCCCCCTGCCAGGTATCGCGCTCTGAAATATAGGCTCTAAAGGGAACGCCTTCTTTATTAGTTTTCGCGGAAAAGAAAATACTTAGTGCTCCGCTCTTTTCCCCTTTGACAGTTTTCCCAAGATTTGTCAGGTTGTGCCTGTCACACAAGGCCAACGCTAGTTTTTTCAGCATAGGAGCGTTAGACTTCGTGGCAGAAAAGTTTTTTTTGAGACGGCTTCCTTCGCTTTTTTACGATAAAGTGGAATAGGGAGAGCAGCGAAGCTACCATATCTATCTGAAATCATTAAGGCGAGATCATTGTGCTGGATATAATCGATGGTTTCTCTAACTTGTTGAAATGGTAGGCAAAACAGCGCTGACGGACGGGACGGAAGAAGGCGAGACAGACACATGCGTCTGTCTCGCCTTCTTCCGTCCCCTCCGTCAGCGCTGTTTTGCCTACCATTTCAACATGAACCAACCAGCCCGACTCAACCCTCTTCTTGAACTCTAACTTGTAGTCGGTCTTTCTTTCTGGCCTTCTTCGACACAAGACAGTTAACACCAGATACGAGCCCCAAGGTTTGTGACAGGGAACTGTAACTTCCGTATAGAAAGCACAGAAATTCACGGCAGTACTGGGTGGAAGACTTTGTGTATCCGGAATAAAATCTGCAGACTGAAGTTCTTCGATATTATTTATAATCATTGCACCGGTACTAAAAAAAGCACATATTTATAGCAGCCAATAACATATTGGAGAGAGCAGACAACACAAAAAAATGAAGGATTATCAATGCCGCATTATTCTATTCAATTTACATATTTCCGTAGCACAATTCTCGATTGGAAGATTGTTGCGAATGGCGTGGTTTGTGCACCAAGTTGTAAAACAGTAATTGAAGTGGTAACCTCACCTACCTGACATTTTGTTACCTTTGATACCAACTACAGGTGTGAATTCATTTCTCCTTGTTTTCTGATGTTGTGTTACCTTGCTGATATGTTTCGAATACCTTCGTTGCGTGTTATAGTATATACCGTTAATGCCCCCACTATAATACCTCATAGGCGCTATAGATACTGGCAATAAACAATAAACAGCTTTTTCTCTTTCCTTTCTTAAAGCTTATACGGCCGCTTCACGGCGAAAGCACTTATTGCACTCATGATGATCGCTGCCGTTTTTTGGACATGCCAGAACGATTTCTTCTTTTAAAATCAGGGCGAACTTTGCGATTATTACCGTTTTTGAATCGTAATAACGCGTACTGTGCTAGAGGCAACAAAAAAAATAGAAATCAGTGAAACTTCGCGAGACAAAGAAATTTTGAATCCCCCGCCGTGCACGGTGTGCCAACCCAAGTCCAGCATTTTTCGACCAAAATTTTCAGTAATAGAATAATGCAAGGTACTCTTATCAGAACACTGAAGTGGACGCTGGATTCTTCCTATGCGTAGCGAAAGCTTTCTTTTGATTTTTTTTCCGTAGATATCGAAAACCAATGGGTATGTTTTTGACAACAGCAAGAACTTAATAGCAAAAAATGCAAAGTTGCCGGGGGGAGATCAGCGGACATATTGCTTGTTATATTAAAATCTTCAAATACCTTAAAAAATTGCGTTCATAGGAAATTCTCTTTGAAAATTGCTTTTGTAGAGAATCACTGCGTATGCTAGAGACTGCGCAAATGATGCAGTAGACAACGCGGCATGCGGAGAAGTTGGTATATGTCGTCCGCGGTTATGAAAGTTTCCAGACAAGCAAGATGTTTTCGACGAAGCTGAAAAAATTCATTTTGGATATTTTGCTACACTGATGCAGCTAAAGTTTTAAGGTTGTTAGCTTGGCAGTAAAGAATAAGATGTGATAAGCAGTTTACATACTATATATAATATACTCCATCTTATACTAATCAGTGATCACTTTCCAGTACACCAAGCGCAGACAGAAATCATCGAAGGCATCTCTGATCACAACATACCATTATGTTTGTTACCTCTAGACTGCTCAATACAAAAACGATCTGATGTAAAGACAACACTGATCTTCGATAAGGCTGATAATGCCAGCATAATAACCTACCTCGCACATGAATTTGAAGCATTCAGTGAAATGGTCTCCGACTCCTCAATCAATATTAACAGGGTTTGGCTTCATTTTAAGACTATGGTTTCACACTGCATAACTAATCATGTTCCACTAAAAACTAAGCGTCCACAAAGAAACAGTCCATGGGTAACAAGGGATGTTATCCACGCTAAACGTCATGTGAAAAGGTTGCGTATTTCTATCAAAAAGCATGGTTCATGTCCTTCTAAAACTACAAAACTAGCGTGCGCAATCGCGAAGTTCAGAGAGATAGGCAAACGGGCCAAGAAACACTACTTTAATGTAACACTGCCTAACTTTCTGACAAACAACCCGCATAGATTTTGGAACCATTTCCGTCCAACTAAAAACCCGTTATCCGACTTGTCTCCAGAAGATAGAGCTAACAATGCTAATGCGTACAACACGTTTTTTCACTGAAGTTCCACAAAAGATGACGGTAATCTCCCGGACTTTTACGGCAATCAAACATCACGCATTGACCCTTTAATCATATCAGATGCCGGCATTTTTAATCTATTACTCACGCTTGACCCTAAAAAATCACCCGGACCAGACAATATCCCAAACGATTTCTTGAAACGATACGCAGAATGGTGCAGCAGATACTTGGGTCTAATATTTCGTAAATCTCTCGAGTCATCAACTTTACCGGACGACTGGAAGAAGGCAAAGATTATACCAATACACAAAACAGGAGACACCACATTACCATCGAATTATAGACCAATATCACTCACCAGCACGGCTTGCAAGATGCTCGAGCATATCATCCTTCAACACCTAACAAACTTCCTTGATACACACAATCTGTTATCTCCAAACCAACATGGATTCCGTCATGGGCTATCAACCGTCACACAGCTTACAGAGGTTGTGCATGACCTTGCATTCGCCATCAATAACTGTAGCCAGACTGACATTATATTATTGGACTTTTCTAAAGCATTCGATCGCGTCTACCACAACAATTTAATAGCAAAGTTACGGGGTGCCATCGGGGATGGGGAAATTTTAGATTGGATTTCAGATTACTTATCAAACCGGACACAATTCGTACGGTTTCAGAACATGGAATCTGCGACAGTACCCGTCATATCAGGTGTACCTCAAGGATCCGTGTTGGGGCCACTGTTATTTTTAATTTTCATCAACGACATAACCAACAATATCGATTCTAACATCAAACTCTTCGCCGATGACTGCATTATCTATAAAACAATTAACAGCTACGAAGACCACATTTCACTCAGCGATTCATTGAACAAAATAACCGAATGGTGCAAAACATGGCAAATGACGGTAAACACGACTAAATCTGTTTGCATGACGGTAACAAGAAAAAGGCAACCTTATGATTTTCCGTACTTTGTTAATGGCAGAATACTGACGAAAGTTCACCAGCATAAGTACTTAGGCATCACACTAACTTCTGACCTCAGATGGGACGCGCACATTGCTAGCATAACCTCGAAAGCATTACGCAAACTATTTTTTCTTCGAAGATGTCTGCGCCTTGCACCCACATCGACAAAGCTTCTCGCATATACTACTTTCGTTCGACCAGTTTTAGAATACGCTAACACAGTTTGGTTCCCCCATTCAGTGACTAGTGTAACAAAACTAGAAAAAGTACAGCGTAAAGCATTGCGGTTTATACACAACAAATATTAGCGCACAGATTCACCAACTAACCTCGCGGCTATTTCGGGTTTAGAGACGCTATCATCAAGAGCGCAACAAGCACGACTAAAATTTTTATTTCACCTGATGCACAACTACTACAAGATAGACGTATCAAAATACATATCTTTCTCGCAATCACGCCCGTCGAGGCATAAACACGCAGCCGCGATAACAGAATACTCATGCCATAACGACACGTTCATGTATTCGTACTTTCCCCTCGTGATCAGAGAATGGAATCGCCTTGATCCCTCAATCATAACTGCAACCACATTATCTCAGTTCACGTCACGGATAGAATCATTATCAATTAACGAATAAAGCAGTTTCACTGACATACTCAACCACCTCTCATCACTTCATTAGATTGTTAATTAATTGTGAAAAAAGTCTTATTTTTTCCGCTGCTGTGTTCCCATGTGCTCTAATTGAATTCCTTATGGCAATGCTCTACCCGTCTCCTAGACATGTATTTTTCTTTTTCCTAGCTAATGTTTACCTTTTCTTGTATTTTTCTTGTTCCTTTCGGTTCACGTGTGTTTGATTTGTATTCCAAAGTGCACGGCTCAAATTTTTATCATGTTTGTCATTTTTGTTCGCCCACCTGCTAAGGTCCCTGATGGGACTGGCAGTATTGTAAATAAATAAATAAATAAATATACCAAAATTGCGTGTCTTGACTTCTCTAATGCGTCATGTCACAGACTCAAAGAAGCATATCCAAAGTGAGAAAAGAGGGTTCACTCTTGTAATTAAAGAAAATGAATTAATTTCTTTCTTTTAATATCAGAATACGTGTATATAATGCCAAAGATCATTTTCATCATTTTTATTCGAGTATAGTTAAAGCCCAGGTCGCGAAATCTGCACGTTAAGAAAACTATAATCTTTGAAAATGTTTTTTCTGCATTGGGTAAAATTTTCCTCCCAAAAACAGCAGATACAGATTTTCAAAATTGTTGACTGCATTAGACTGAGGGCACGTTTGTAAAGGATAAATGAATGTAAATATTACATCATTGTCGCTTCGCATGCATGCAGCACGTGAGACAAAACACTTACTTTAAAACCACCACTAATCCACCTGACAGTCCCGAGTAAAGTATTTTTATCAAGAGACAACATGGGCAAAAAGTTGCTGAAAAAATTGCGCATTTTCTGGAGCATTTTAAGTAGGCATGTAAGCGTGGAAGCAAAACAGAGATAACATGGAAGTACTGCACAAAGCCTAACTGACCTTCACAGTTCAAGAACAAACGATTCTAATTCGAGTCATATTCAAACGGCAGATTAAAAATATCGGCAAAAACGTATATAGATATCAGACAATGTGACACTGCACCCCACTGGTTTACAAAGTGGTCAACATAAGGTGAATCCACCTAGCCAAAGGAAAAAGATTAACTTCTCACTATTCGGCCAGTTTTTTTTTACCCGACGTCAAAATGGACATTTCGCATTGAAAATTCTTGTACAGAAGTCTGTGATTTCTATAGCCCCTTCAGGAGCTTGGTCCACATAAGTGGACGCGACCTAAGCCTCCTCATATTTTCGTACGCAAGGCAAATTTCCACCTTTGAATACCCCGTTCTTACCGTTTTGACCCTTCTTGTGAAGTTTGTGGCGCCATCTCTTGCAGTACACTGAAAAGTGTTTGTAAAAGAAATAAAGTATGCGCTTCACGTCGTTTATTTTCGGGACGAGTAAATAGCTTTTTTCGCATTCTATCTTTACACATTATCGTGGATGATACAATTTAGGGCTCGGAATGTTTTGATAGGTTAATGTAGAAACGGCACACTAATTTTCATCGTGATAGACGAAGAAAAAGTGCTGCGGTGGACGTTTTGAGTGGCGCGTCCACAAATGTGGACATGGCGCCTTAATGCCGAAAATATCAAAGTGGCCTTTTGTCGCCACAACGCTCCGCTTTTTGTGAGTGTATGGTAGGAAATGGGCTTACTGCTTACGGGCGTTGAAAAATATGCTTCTACAAAGAGACCGTTGGACTACGCCAGCGCTGAAGCGTTTTTCATGAAAATAGCCGATAGCGGAGCTCCTCCAAAGAAGTGCGGCCGACCGAGCAATGAAGACCCCCAGACGGCCGCAAAGAACCGCAACTTAACTGAGCCGCTACCGACAAACACAGCGCGCAATGACCAGTGCTTAAAGTCAGATAGGTCTAGGAGGGTCTTAGGCCCCCTGCCAATATTCAGAAAAGATCAGAGACCCCCTGTGCTTGATTTTAGAACGCACGAATCCGAAGGAAACAACAATTTTTAGCGAAAGTCAGTACATTTTTTCGCTATGATTTTGAAAATTTCGTTGCTGTTTTTAGCAAGAATCATTACATTTTGTATGAAACCCGAGTCGAAGAAAAATACAAATTGGCACCACTACACAAGGCGGGATGAAAAATGGGAACCTGCGCCCTCACACCATGGTCAGTTCAGAGCTCTCCGCTCAGCCCCAAGGCTACCAAAAACAACAATCAACATATTGGTAGAGCGAGGGGAGATTTTGTTTCAGGTCTCTGACAAACTGAGCAAACAATGACCTGTGCTCAGATCACTCGAGACCCTGTCGATGCAGCCGGACTTAAAGCATTATTTATGATGGAAGCAACCATTGACCCCATCTTCGTAACACGTTTATGACACAAAGGTTGCGACGTCAAGGCTCCACATTTAAAAGCCACATCCGGCGCTCGAAATAACTAATTTTCCTCTGCCTGTCGTCACAAAATGACTCCTTTTATCTTTTCTATAAGTCATGAATTACAAAATATTTGCCTGAAGCATACGTTCGCACAGCTAAACATTTACTCATGTCTAACTACGAGTTAGAAAAGGCAAGCAAATGTAGTAATGTTTACGTTCATGTGTCAGGTTTAAGGTGCAATGTCCACAAATATGGACGCGAGTAAAATATGCTTAAATAAGAATAATTTTGTTAATGTTTTGCATATTCCTTCTCCTTACTTTACTGATCATCATTTAAGCAAAAAACAAGATTTTCCATTCAGCAGATTCAATTGGCGCATGAAGTGGTATTTCTCTTTCCCATCCGAATAAAAAAAAAGCCACACCTAGTGAAAGCGACAGTAACTCCCGAAGCCGCATTCATTTTCAAACTCGATCAAGAGAAAAGAATGGTGATACTCGCAAATAAATTCTTGAAGGCCAGACTACTGGACTACGTCATCATCATCAGCCTGACTACGGCCATTGCAGGACAAAGGACTCTCCAATATCTGTCTAAATACCCTGCCTTGTGCCAGCTGCATCCATCCTTTTCTCTAATCCGCCCACCTAACCTTCTGCCGCCCGATGCTATGCTTCCCGTGCCTTGGATCCGGCCTGTTAACCTAAAGGTCCAGCGATTATCTTGCGTTCGCATTACATGCCCTGCCCAAGCCCATTTAATCCTCTTGATTTCATGTATAATGTCATTAAACTGTGTTTGAGCCCGGACCCACTCTGCCTTCCACCTGTCTCAACGTTACACCTATAATTTTTATTTCCATGGGTCGCTCCGTTGTCCTTGACTTAAGCTGAGCACCTTTCGTTAGCCAACCGCAGCCTCTCGTTTCCGCCCCGCAGGTGGGTACCGATAAGATACAGCTGTTTTACACTTTTTTCTTGAGGGATATTGGTAAACTGGCATTCATGATCTGAAAGAACCTACCATATGCGTTCCACCCCATTCTTATCCTTCTAGTTATTTCCCTCTCATGATCCGGATCAGCTGTCACTACCCGCACTAAGAAGACGTAATCCTTTACCACTTCCAATCCCTCGCTGCCACTTGTAAACTGCTGTTTCTTTACTAGACTGTTCAACATTGTTTTGGTTTTCTGCATGTTAATTTTTGGACCCACCAATTGAGTCTACCTGCCCAGCTCGTTGACACTGTTTTGCAGTTCCTCTCCTGAATATTTCAGCAAAGCAATGTCGTCAGTGAGTCGCAGATTACTACGGTATTCTCTATTAACGCTCATCCCCAACTGTGTTCAATCTAGGCCTCTGAATACCTCGTGTAAAGAGGCGATGAATAGCATTGGCGAGTTCGTGTCTGCATGACACCCTTCCTCATTGTAATTTTTCTACTGACTTTATATTACTTTGTATAGTCGCCTTTGTTGTAGCATCGGATTTGTTTGGTTCTTATCTTCTTTTCATTAACAGAGCAAAAAGATTGAAGGTTATAATGGCAGGACTAGAAAGTCGGTTCAAATGACTTCAGTCGGAGCAGATGTCTCGATTGGTTGTCAACACAAAGCCCAAAATGTTAACAGTACAAGTTGTGGATCGCGTAGGCAGCTGAACGAGCAGCGTTAATCAAAAATGAAGACAGGGGCAGAGAGAAGCATGAGCTCCAGTGTCACTGGAAGGAACGGCTAACGAGAGCCACTTAATGCTAGGGAAGTTCAAATCGCCGAAGATGATCAACTTACTGTTAGGAAAGCGGGCGCACACCTCAGTCATAATTTGAGAAAATTATACCGAGAAAACAGCTACTAGGACAGGGGGACGATAAAAACGCCAATTATAATTTTAGTTGCCCCACACCGCACTGAAACTGCAACGCACTCGAAATAAATTAACAGGAACTAGTACAACCAAAATTCCTTTCAGAAAGCGAGAAGCACGCCGCCTCCTCTATGAGACTTCCTATCACACCTAAAAAATTTGAAGATTTACCCGTGCATTAATATACAATTATCACGAACGGTATCATTAAGCCACGTTTCGGTAATAGCCACCAGTGATGCTGAGCATGAATACACGAGGGACGAAAGCACTACATTCTTCGGCAAGATTCTTCTGATGTTTTTGTAGAGAAAGCAAACATTAATCACACGTGCAGATGGACATCGGCATGACAAAGAATACAGAGAACTGCTGAGCGATGTCATTCCGCACTGCACCGTGAGACGCATACAGCATGATTAGCATCAGTGTCCCACTCATACATATCACAATTGGTAAAAAGCTTGTTTAAAACGATACGCCCACGGTCACCTTCTTTTTTTAATCATCTTACAAAACTGAAGAAGCTTGTGACGGTTGACACGGAATGCCTCGGAATAGACCCGCGAAATTCTCAAATTTTTGTTTTTAGCATGAAGCCCTTACTTATAACTGCGTCTACATCCTAGACGTTATAAAATTTAGCAATTATATGAAGACATTTGCCAGACGAAAAGCGACCCAGCTGACGGGCTTTGGCGATGGAAGAAGCAGTGACTCCGAGCTTCTCAGTGCAGAAGTCGCTAACGAGACGCTCCGAGGCCTCCACGTTTTCAAACTCGTCACTATCCTCGATACCAAGGAAAAGGACATTTGACCGTCAAGACGGCTTTTCAAGGACCTCAATTTTGTCCTGCATTTTACAAATCCTTGATCGACATTCCTGGCGGCTGGGACGCTGTGACAACGATTCGACCTTTGACTCAAGCTCCTCGACGCGCTTGCTTAGGACTTCCAAGTCAGTTTTAAGCGCAGTTTGAGTATTGTGAACTTTGTGAACTGATTCCAGGATATTAGTGTGCCCAGCGTCTAGCCTCTACCTCAGCGTCTATCTCAGCCAGATTGTCAAGCTTGTCTTCCTGAGCCTTGCTCATAGGTCCGGCATTGAGCTTCAATATCGTCGCCAATTAGCAAGACACTCCGAATCTACGCCAGTACAGCACGGAAGCGTTTTAAAGCTAATGCGGGCGCCAACACACCGCTACAAGACAAACGTCGTCTTCTCGATAACACTGAGCACCATTGTAGCTAACCCGGAAGAGACATGATGGTTGAGCGTTCTTGCCACGAAGTCGGTGCCTTGACCACGAAGGGGCGTCGAACTGCGCGCGCTTATATGGACGCGGGTAAGGGCGTGCCGATCCTGCTCCCAGTTGCCAGCCGAAAGCGAGCGGTATGACCATACTTGGTCGGAGCGGTTGCTGCGGTTTTGATGCGCAGGCTAAGCAGTTCGCTGATAGCTGATCCAGCAAGGCAGCCGGTTCTTCGGGAGGCAGCACGGCGAACCAGTGACGGTTAGCAGGCGACGGGCTACCCAGGACCGCAATCAGCAAAATCTCGAAGTACATGATTCTTGAGCCTTGTGCCACGAAGACGGTGCCGCGACTCCAGCTTAACCTAAAGTCTACCTCTAGTGTGACTGAGTGGGGAGACGAAGTTTCGTGCTTGGAACTTGTAGAACAACTTTGAGGCACACAGAATCGCGGCCCATATATATTGCTTGTACATTCCGCATCGAATCGGTGCATATTTTATATATGTCAGGACTAGGAGGTCCTTGGCAGAGGCGCGGTTTGCCCGTGGTTATAGGCAGGATCTCTATAATACCAGCAGGAAGAGTATCGCCGCAAGGACTCAAGGCGAATGTGACAATCGGGCGCTTCCGCCCAGTGGAGTTAGCAGCAGGTGTGACCCGAGCTATTACTGTTATTTATTGTTTAACTGGCAGAGCAGCGTCGCTTCTGAGCGCTATAGGTAAGCGGCGAGGCAGGTAATGTCTTCGTCGGGATATTAAGCAGCATAATGTAGAGCGTTGTCGTTTCCTCCTTACCGGAAAAGACCTTCAAAGATATGATCTGCGCTGTTTTATGCATTGCGTTTTCTAGAGAAACACTGCGCAGGATGAAAATCGCTTCCTATGGCTTGTGCATGTCGCCAAAGTAAATCATGGCGCTGTTTATTGCGGTTCCGCGAAGAACAGATGTTTCCTTACAATGTGAGCTAGAAACTGTCACTTCACTAAAGCTAAGTGTTACGCCTCGGGTCAAGGTAGGCCCTGACGACATGACTGCCCTTGACACTTTCGGAAGCCTTTTCATGTGACCGTCAATGCTCCAAGCAATCAAAGTGTGATCTATTTTTAGAGAACAAATTTGAATTTTCAGGCCTGCCTGGGAATATCTATTGCACGTTGCAACGCCGTTTGTGCGGCTAAGATCCCAAATGACATTTCCTTGAACTTGAAGAGTACATAAGGTGAGGTGAATGCGGCATTTTTTCGACCCCATTCGTCGACTTCAATTAGAGAAGCACTGCCGTTATAGCGACTATACGTGCATCATGGAGAAGTACCTGCTGTCACAGGTCAGTCTAGGTCATTGTTGACCCTGGGTAGAGATTGGAAGACTGCAGTTTTTATGCTGTTCAGTGGGTGGCAATCGACGCATGACTGTGGCTGTGAAGAGTGAGAACCCGAAGCTAATCTGAACAACAGGCACCAAATAGTCCGCAACGACGTGACTGAACCCTATAGAAGTCCCTGGTTTTCAACGGTTATCTTTTTTCTGCTTGAAAATGGCAATCATTTACACGCAGGGGCTTCTCTATGGGATTCAGTCACCGTTTCGCAGTGCTTTGTGCATGTTGTTAGAATTAGCTTCGTGATCTCACTCTTCACACTTGAAGAGGGCTTTTCCCGACAGCTCGGTCGCATCGTTGGTCTGTTCAAAGGTTTAGCTGCGGTAGATTCAGTAATGATTGAAGAGAATAAAAATAGTAATTGTAATGTTGGAGTGTGCTATGTTATGGTCTTGTCTCTGCTAAGGCGATATTAATTAATGTCGAAGATGGGTCCTGGATCAGGCAACTTGCTTGCGGACGGAACGTTCTGACTTTTTAACTCAATAACAGATGTAACAATCACCAAGCATCACATAAGACCGGAACACGCGAGTAAGTGGTACTGCTTTAAGAAAACCTCTGATATGGTCCCCGTTGCCAAAAAGCAGTGAAATTAGAGCGGCCACTTGCCTCACAAGCATTCGTCACGATGAGTTGGCCGAACAATCGCAACGGACCGCCTTCATTGAAACACCGCCTCGCGTTTCCGTACGTCTGAAAAACTCTATATTTGAAACCACCGTTTCAAACAGGAGATCCACGGATCACTTGAAAGAAGGATGCGACACCTTAATAAAATGCAACCTAAAGATTCCATCGTAACAGATGTAAAATGAAATTCCGCACCCTCTGCATATAAATGTTGTGCAAATACGACAGCAGTTCACCGAGCTCGAAGGACTGATAGGCCCTCTGCTCGTGTTACTGTCCCACTACGCCGACACGCTTCAACAATCAGAGCTGCGTTTTACCTTTTGTTTTCAAATTCCCGGTCTCCTTTCTGTTAATCCTTTCCTCCAACAGCATGGGCTGGAATGCTCGGCCTGCTGTATGTTACAATCAATAAATAATTATAAAATATTTACGGCGGTATAGCGTCACTAAGCACAAAATTTTGTCAGAAACCAGCTTTGTGCAAGTAAACACATTTGTCATCTGTTGTTGGGGTGATGCGCAAGGTGCGTTGTGCATCTCGGAGTAGACTGAGTCGCCTCCGCCTCGTCATGTTGATATTAAAGTCTCAACCAAGTCTCCTTTAAACAAATTGTCTGTTCTGTGTATGTGTGCACTTTGTATCGTGTGTTAACTAAGCGCTAGCAAAAATGATTTAAAACGCTTTCCAACTAGCCCAAGTTTCCGCCTTAATGAGCCTTTAACATTCTCGTCATAATTGCCAATTTATCCGAAGAAGTTGAGTTCAGTTTAGTTGAGTTGAGGTGTTGAATACTACAGATGGGATTAGCCTTGCTTAATCTGCCGACCATTGCTCCATCGTGGCCTCACTTCTATGTTAATAATGTCCTAAAACCTGTCGGATCTACCCCGCTATGCGCACAGTCACTTATAATAGCACATATTCCACTCCCGCAGTCACCATCTATGCACACATTCACTCCAAACATTCCACACCACAGACCACTCCAGAAGTCACCATCTATGCGCATATTCAGTCACAGTATTGCATAGTCCATTGCAGTGCCACAATTCATGCACACATCGACTCTCACAATGTCACAATTCCATGAGGCACAGCTCGTGATAGAACCCTTTCGGTGCGTAAGGTACTCCCTAAGACACCAGAAGACACCATCTACGCACACATTCAATCACAGCAGACCGTAGTCCGTTGCTGCTTTCACCATTTAGAAAAAAGATGAGTGTCCTGCAGAAATGTTAAAAGAAGGCGTGCAGACTCCCTTCTGCATGTCTGGTTTCCACTCGGGTAGACAATGTCCTGAAGATTGTCTAACCGCAGAACGCTGGCAGGCTATTGCTCAAGTACCGCTTTTCTGGAGCAATGTTGCCAGCGCCAACGCATTTGGCTCCAATCCCGTGTTTCTGTCAATGCATGCAGCGCACACCTCTCAGACTATACGGCCACCCCGCTCAAAGCGCGAAAGAGGTGTGCGCTGAGTTATGGAGCCAGTTATTCTACGGATTTTGCAGGGTAGGAGGCTAATAGTGCTTCCGCGCACGGAAAGTAATGTGAGTCGATGACTTACAATGCACCCCGAAAAAATGCGGCAGTTAAATACGAGGCGGGAACGTCTGCGGCGATAGCATACTGCTCCCTTGCAGAGGCCAGCGAAGTTGATCTGTTTGTGCCGCAGTGGCTTGGACAACCAGCCCCGCAAAATTTATTTCACTTTTTCAGGTATCTGAGAGGTTTCCGATAAATGTGATATTTTCAGGATTGCTAGCGAAGTGATGCATTCCCATTAAACCACTTAGGCTATGCTCGGCGGATCGTTTGAATACGGTAACAATTTCTGTTGTGGCTCATTTCTTCGCAGTTCCTACTTAAGGGTATGAGGCAAAAGCATTAAGGGGTTATTGCCCATGCATAAAGAATTGGTCATTCTCTACTTTCCAAGCCTAAACCGCTAGCACTCTTTATTCACATCACCAAAAGAGAATTTGTTATATGAATCATTGCAATAACGAAAACTTAGGCACGTGAAATTAATTATATATCGTTACCGTGAATAGATCAAAGTTTCCTTAACCTGAAACTATATCCTACACACAATCTGCCAGAATTGTGTGGTAATGAATCCCTCTGAAAGTTAAATTAAGTTGAAAATGCGGCCGCCAAGCGCCATCAACCGAGGAACAAATGACAGCGGTGCAAGGCAGTCGTTTGCAGCTTGCGTTAGTAGTTTTTCAGAACAAGTTAAAGCATCATTTGCCCTTTCTAAGAGGCAACAAGTGCTGGCTTCGCTGCATTCCTTCATAGCGTGCCATGAGCTATCGCTGCAAGTCGTGCACGGGTAACGCGGAAAAATTTCTGCAGTGTGAGAAATGTGCTTATGATATTGAAGAAAATTAACTCATAAAATTACTTTACTACCCCCCGCTATGGCATAAAAATGCTCCTTTCATTTTCCTAAACAAGCCTGTCATTGTCCTGTCGTGCGCCTAGAAGATGAAAACATGTGCTCTCCATTCATAGTCGAGATCCTAAGTACACGCCTGCATTTTCTGAACTGTGACCTACAGCTACGTTAATTCTCCGTCGACGCTACTACTGCGTCTAGCATATTTTCGCACTCGACTGAGACAGTGCGCAGCATTTGAAAACCGACTCTCGTTACCATGTAGTGAGGACAAGTGTCTTTGCTGCGGCTGCTACGAGACAATCGACAATGAGCTCGGTCCATTTCCTTCTGCCTTCTGTGCAGAAACGTTAGCTGTGCTGAGCACTCAACACCGTTCACATTTTATTGTTGACGGCCATAAACAGAATAGTCTCCGATGGGGGATGGGGGGGGGGGGAGCGACCATCTGTTCTTAGGGTGTCGATGACGCTTTTTATTGGCAATTTGAAGGTACGTTGTCGAGGATCAAAGGTGAGGAGAAACACGTCAACGGCAACAAAGAGTAAAAAAAGCGGTCGCCCTTCCTAGGCCGTTTCTCTCAAAGCTGCCTATGGTGTGGGCCAGGAGTACCGTTTGTAAGATTTCAGATCAAGGCTTGAAGGCCGAAGAGCTTCACATAATATGAGAATTTCTGTGTTGTTTTGAATCTCAGACGCCAGTATTAAGTTGCAAACCTTTTTAGCCAACTAGACGCGCTCTAGTTCTTGTACCACACGAGCGGTGACCAGACTTCTTTGGCATATCTGCACCCGCCAACAAGTCTACCTTCAGTGGTCGACATTGGTTGATTTATTGGGCGTCTTATCAGAAATCTTCGTCATTTGCTGTTATCGTAGCCACCGGCAAATATCGAAGAGTGGGCCGCTAAACGACAAATAAATGAGTCCAGTTTACTGGTAGTGTTTTGCATGAGATGTCGATCATACCAAGAACAGGGCGCTACCGTAGTTTCCCGCAAGTTCACTCTGAGTACCTGCTGCTAATGGATTGCGCTGCATTGCGAAACGAAGCTTCATTCAACGCCGAGCTTTTGACGTATTGTCAAAACACTTTTGTACCTCAGTAAAATGAGGACAATGGTAATGCAAGCACGAGCCTAAACATTAGAGCACACAGTTTATATAAGCCTGCACTACAGACTCTTGGCAAGCATCAAAGTCAACATGTCCTCTGAACGCAACTAATGTAACACCACGCTACAAGACACAATGAAACATCCCGGTCGGTGTCACGTGGAGCTCTATCATAGGTTTCATGTTGTGATGCTGTAGATGACGAGCTGCAGTGAGGCCTACACGCTGGGTGGTTGTCGTTGGCGAAAATTGCGGTACAGACCACACAAGCATCGAAGGGTCAGCCAGTTTGGTGCGACACCGGAGCTGCCGCTGATGAGCACTGGCGGCAAGTCAGAAGGCGCTCCTCAGACGAAAGCACACCCGGCCACTCACTCGCTTCCACTTCTGGTACAATCAACCCTTCGGCGTCATAGTCGGTCGGTTTTATGGTTGCCATCTTCTTTCTCTTTATTTTAGCATACACGCCTTACGCACTGCAAGTGCCATCATCCTTGTATGAGCCGTCTTTATTTGCCTTGGGCGAACAGATCAGAGACGTCTGTTCCTGTTATTTCCCCACAGCTTCGTGCAACGCCTACTTTTACACGCTCGCCTGGCAAACAGCCACATATGTCGCACGGCTACTTCAAACGTGTGGCCACGTCCAATAAACATGCGCGACGACGTGAGGCTTTCATGCGGACTCTTTGGTGTCGACTAAAAAACAGCCTATTTATATGGAATCCAGGGCCCGTATTCCAAAAAAGTGTATATTTTAAATTGTCCGTTTCGCATCCGTCTGATCCACCGTAATTGGTCGCTCAGATATACCGGCGGCTTTTAAGGGTCCATTGACAGCCACCAGGCTCTCTGGTAAAAGGCGAGCGCACCTCATCGTAGGCTGCATATTGCAGCCAATGGCAGCCAGTAGAGATGCTGTTGGAAAAGCGCTGCTACCCACTTCACCAGTGGCTGAATACCCGTCATTGCCAGGCAGTGGTTAAGTCGAGTAGCTAGCCACCCAATGGCCATGTCGCATTCCATCGACACTTAAAAGACGCAGGTATATTAAGTGACAAATGACAGAGGAGTAGACGGACGAGAAATAGACAGTAATAGAAAACGTTCCCAGGCCACTCGCCTAATGACCTCAAAAGCATTAAAATTGGAGCAGGAGATGTTCAGGCCCATTTAATGGAAACAAAGTGGCCAAGATACTCCCGCATTCTGTACCTAACACTACATCACCTAAATATTAGCAACTGCTCGTGGCCTTTTTTTGCAAATCGCGCTAAACCGCCATGAAATTCTAAACAAACGATACTTCATCATACCAACAAGAGGACCCGCAATACAGCCTCCCAGCTGAAGTCACCTTTATGCACCTAAAAATAACGCCAACGAGTGGTGACAGCTAGCACAACATTACATACCAAGTTTTTCATGAAGCACTCTGCCCGCTGCTTCCTTCATGAGCGCACTCTCATATATAATTGCTCACGGACGTGATGACTTCGTCAGTCACTGAGCGTTCCAAGGGCGAGCGCTCCAGCACAAGCACTCAATCCGTGAACTACGCTAGTGGGGTCGAAAGCTAGCTGCCCCACAGCAGTACTTCGCAGGAGCCTTACGTGTCGTGAGCCGTGAGTGCCATGCCGTGCTTGCGATTAAATTAGCCGAGAACGACGATTAACATGCATGAGTTCCGCCACCTCGAGTACTTGCAGCCAGCGCCCAAACTGTTTACTGTGGTGACGCATTCTACGTTTACAAGAGGGTGCGTCCACGTGGCAACTCTTTTGTTGCTCCGGACTTCACAAGACAACCGCCTGATATCAGCAAATGCCTGCACTGACAGGAGTAAATGTGGAGCCATCCCGAGTGTTATCTGCCGCACTGCGCTTGTCGCCGCCGGGTCAAAGATACGCCGCGGCTTTGCGACGAAGATCCCACAGCCTCGTAGATGCAACTAAAAACACGTATCTTCAGAGGATATGATGCCTTGAGGCGAAATGTCCAATATACTCGACCGCCCATGACGCTACTCAATCACATCCCTGACCGGGCAGAAGATCCAGCTAAAAAATAGCGGCACCTCTCAAAACTGCCAAGACAACATGCGCCCTTCACGAATCGAAGAACAGACCCGACACCGTAACTGAAGTGTGACTGTAAGACATGATCCTGCGACCTCGGCATGGCAATCGATAGCCGTAAATTTGCGGAACTGGTAGACAGAGGAGCGGAATAGTTGTTGATGACTGCAACCTGTACCGCAAAGGTCAAGCAGGGGCAACCCTAACAGAAGGCCCACGAAACCGTACCTGCACAGCCCATTTGGTAACGCCGACGGAATGATGCCCAATGAAAGTGACGGCGTGTATACTCATGTGCCCTGGAGTATTCAAAGTTTAAGAGGGCTCGAGCGATGTGGTTTATGAATTGACTTCATTTGTCAGCATCAAGTAATGATTCATCTGCTTAAGCAGTCAATCAAGCTCTTTTCTGTGACTGTTTAGTTCTCACTTAAAATAGAAGAGAAACAATGTGCTGTTCTCAGCTTATTTGCGGAGTTTAGCGTCCCACACCACCGAAATGGTACCGCTTCCGTAGGTGCCAGGGATGCTAGAGCATCGAAGGCATCATCAAGGAGAACGCAAGGCCCCACTTCCTAGCCAAAATTTTGTCATTACAAGCCGTTCTCTTTTTATGCAATTCACAAGCTTTGTTACTGATTACAATAACTACAAATACATACCACCGCTGAATAAAGCTGTAAACAAAGTCCAAAGCGCTCTATCGCTTCCTACGAAGTGTCTGAGCGAGAATACCGAGGTACCAGGAATGAAATGAAAACCATTACGGGACAACGTCATCCAGAAGTCTTAGAGCATTTTGGCGCCATCTCTTTGTGATTTGTAAAGTCCCAGGGTGCTCGAAATTATCCGGAGCCCTATACTACGGCGTCCTTCACAGCATCAGTCGCCTTGGGACATTAAACGCCAAAAAATCAAGCCATTTTCTGAAGACGAAAGACAGCATGTTTCAAATTTGTGTTGAATACGGCTATTTGAAGCGACGAAGAAACGTGTATTTTCTAGGAATGCTCGAACAGCTTTACAAACTCTCCGAGGCCAAGTATTTTTCGCCGATACATCTGAAGAGTGGCTACTTTCAGATCGTAGGAAATCGTTGAGATCAAGATCAAAGATATCAATAAAAGGCAATCTCCATCATAACCAGCCGCGGTGGCTCTGTGGTTAGTGTGCTCGGCTAATGATCCGGAGTACCCGGGTTCGAACCCGACCGCGGCGGCCGTGTTTCGATGAAGGCGAAACGCAAAGGCACCTGTGTGCTGTGCGCTGCCAGTACAGGCTAAAGATCCCCAGGTGGTCCAAATTTTTCCGGACGCCTTCACTACGGCACCTCTTTCTTCACTTTTTTCCTCATCTCGGAGTCTTTTTACCTCAACTCGGAGTCTTTCAGGAAAAGCAAGAACCTTATACTGTAATGCGAGATCTCAATGTCCTTTTTGATTGTTCGCTGTAGTATGTCTCAGAAAAACAATGCATCACGGCACCATACAAAGCAATGATCGATCACCTCTGGTTGGCCGCACAGGCTACAGTTCACTGATCATGGCACGAAAGTCCCCTTGGCGCGAGGCGAGGTACTGACGGGTAAAGTCTGAAGTGAGGAGTTTAAAAAAACGATTTTGCAGCGGGTTGAATATAAATTCCTTAACTCGCTTCAATATACTTGAATCCATAAAACCAAGGTAAGGCTGCCGATACACGGACACAGGGAAGAAAGATTCTATTAGTGCTTTTGACATCTTGACAGTTCAAAAAAATATTACAACGAAAAGCGAGCAGTCAAGAAATGAAAGGTCTCAGCAACATCCTTCAGCAAAGCCCCACAAAGCCCGCTCTGAGCCTTGATCAGTCGAAGCAAACAGATAAGGCAGGCTACCACTCAGTCGCCTTCTAAGCACCACTGGCTAGCAAGCATGGGTGGCTTGCAGCTTTGAAGAAGAGAAACCGCGAAACAAGCGGATGAATAAAGAAGTAAACAAGGCCAACTGCTTCAGATTCGACACAAAGAAACAAGTTGTCTCGACGATTAGTCTCCCATTTACAGCGCCAAACAAAGGTCGCAAATAGTCTGTGCAACGCTTGAACATTCTTCCTCGCACAGTGCACTACTTGCAATGAATAGACGAGCTTTGCAACGAAGAAGATGCTGCAGGCCTGTGCCAGAGCAAAAATTGAGAGCTCCCGACCCATCCACACCTGCGTTAGGTGCCACACAGAGAGAACTTGAGACTCCCAATAAGACCCACTATTCTGGACCTGATGAAGGGCAACTCGAAGATACTGTTGGGAATCCGAGTACCAGCTATTTCCACCAGAACGGTTAGGTTTCGTACCCTAGTAACCCAGCCAGAATCCTTTATATTTTTCTATTGTTTGAGCCGCGCCAGAGGTGTCACCGAGCTGTGCTGCTAAGAGCTTCAAGCACACTTTTTTTATTTGAACGGAAAGGGCGACGTTATCAGCAGAGGCTAAAATTATTATTTCGGACTGATTAAGTAAAAATCCTCAAATTAGCTTGGCATCTGATGTTACTAAGGGGCATGGGTTCGAGGTACAAAGCAAACAACAGAGGTGATAGTGGGCAGCCCTACCGGACAGTCGCGATTGATGGAATTGGTTCGGTAAGTTCATGATTTACGATCAACCTTGAATGGGACTGTTTGTAGCATAGTCCAATGCCCTCAAGCAATACATCCACAATGTTTGCACGTTCCAAGACTGCAAACAAGAACCCATTACGCACCTTATAAAAACCTTCGCAAGACCAATCTGAGTTAGCGCAACCTCACCAGCCTTATCTGTTACCGACTCCAACACCGAACATCCAATGTGTATATGAGTTTGGATACTGCTGCCTTGTATGAAACATGCTTGATGCAAGCCAATTATATCTAGCGCCACATGAACCGACTAGCTCAGCAATTTACTCTATTGGCAGAAAAGACTCTTGCAAATATTTTGTAGTTTACATTACACAATGAAATTGGGTGGAACCCTTTGATAGTCCTCAAACGGCTCTTAACTGTGCTTTTCGCGACTCAGTATGGTATGACCAGCATAAAAAGTCTGAGGCAAAAAGCCAACATCGTAAGCAGCCCTGAACACTTCCAACAAGGCAGGCGCCAAGGAAGGCGAGAACATTTTGTAGAATTCGCTACTCAAGCCATCCCGGCCAGGAGAGTTGGGCCCCTGCAGAGCGGAAATTGCCACTTTGACCTGGTCCAAGCAAAGAGGACAATCGATTACAGCTCGCTGCTCTTCAGCAAGTCGAGGAAATAGATCACAGAAGCGACTGAAGTCTGACCCACTGTCACCAAATTCGGCGCACATTCGAAAAAAAAGGTCAGTACGGAAGCAATCGCGCCCGCGCACACCGTAATTACAACAAAAACAGCGAAGAAGGAACACAGGAGAGCCCGTAACCTTGCGTGTGCTGCTGACCTTTCCACTCGGCTCGCCACCGCAGAGCCAAAGGAGACATGTCGCGCTTGCCGTCAATTTCTCTAGAATGTCCGAGTAGTTTCTACTGATTATCGACGGAGAGGGCGTAGCCTTGACCGCGCTGAAATGATGCCCTCTCACCGTCGCTCCCGTGGCGACGGCTTCGCATCGCCAGAAGGACTCAGAATTTTCTGGAAGGCGATCTTTGCACTGTAACAATGGCGTCGCGCGACCGCCGCGAGAAGGAGAAGGAAACTGCGCAGTCGATACTGCGTGTATGTGCGCGCCTGTCTTGGCGCACAGAACCAACAGACGCGGACCGCGCCTATAAATGAGAGGCGTTGACGCCGGTCTGTCAGCCCGAGCCGCCGTTTAAGCTTCAAAGCAGCACGCTCGCTCGACTCCCAGGAGACCACCACTCGCCCAGCCACGGACCAGGCAGGCAACGTGCGCCAACCAGCGGGATGGCTCCGTCGTCCTCCTCAGGTTGTCGGACTGTCGCAGTGCCCAGTGACCTAACTGTGTTTTGTTTGTTTGTGTACCTCTCTCTGTTAGTGCACTTTAGTTGAAAAGATTCTTTTGAATTGTAATCTCTCTCGATTGTTTCTTTGCACGAGATGCATTGTATTTGTAAATCACTTTGTATGTGCTCGTACGAGTGATTGTGAAAGCCTCTGTATCTTCTTCTCGCTCTATAATCTTTGTTTTGTTTTGTGAACCTTTTGCACCGACCCGTTCTCTGGCTTGCCACCGGCGAAAGGAAAAGCCGCAAGAATCGCTGAGGTGTCACCATCAGGATTTCCATCGTACTGAACCTCTAATACATCCTTTTCAAGATCAGCCTGCCTTTCATCACTTACTGCTCGTATATAGGGTTGCTCTTGAACGAACCTGCGCGTTCCAGATCGTGGTCACGAAGTGTTGCTACTCCCAGCGCGTTATAGGAGACCAAATCAATGCGTTGTTCTCCACTTTTCAAAACTCCAGCAGTAATGTTGGCGAGAATGGTGCAAGAATGAACGACAAAGGTGTTTTTCTTTCTTCTCAAGCTTGTATAATTTCTAGTTGCCGTTGGGTTTCTTTTCTTTCGTGATGCCTTCAAAACTTTCAGCTGAAATTGGCAAATCTATATGTCTAGAAATGATGACATAGATTCTGGATACGCATTGTGTTTATTGCAAGAAACAGATGAATTCCTCAACTCCGACAACGAGAAACGCTGTTTTATTGTGTAAGGTGGTTTCTTTTCTTTTTTGGAGTCGTTGGACGTTTTCCAGCCAGCTAATTTTTGGCTCAATTTAGCTTTAGCTAGAAGGTATTGTGAAAGCCCCAAAAAAATGAGTTCAGAAACCCGTATTCAGACAGGAGATATTTGGCGCAGTGCGCGCTTTCGGAGACACGTGATGTCTCAGTGAGCCTATCTATGTGCCGCTGTACATGAATCATATTGCAATGAATTGGCCTTGTCCTTTGGTCTTCTTTATTCAGAACGCTTTTTAAGGGCGTGCTCCACTGAAGTACGCTTTTTTTGCGCTGGTGTTGGATGCATCAGTGATATTTCAATAAAAAAAATTATAATTCAAGTTCTCGCGGTTTGCTGATTAAAAAAAAGACAATTATTCGCTAAAAAAACTTCAACGTAAATAAAATTATGCAGAAAAATAAACTGTCCCCGCCGGCTATGAATCACGGCTAGCGCAGGGGGATTTCTGCATGCCCACTGAAGTCATTGTTCAGGCGTGTGTCTTGCGCAGAAAACAAAAAATGTCGTTTCCTTCACTTAGATTCTCAGTCCACGCCTGAATTTCTTGAAGCCTGGTTAACAGCTGCGTTTGTCACCCTGTTTGTCAACTGCGTTTAGCCAAACTGTATAACTTCTTTTTAAGTATTCACTGAGGCTGAGTTAGGTTTACGAGGTGTTCCTCAATGCCATGAAATCAAGCTGGCTTTCACTAATATCGCTGTTGCGAGACGATTGAAATATGAAGTTGTCTATTCTCTGTGCTTCGCACAAAAGTCATAAGTGGTGCGCGCTAAACCGCCTTCGCAATGCACCACTGCCGGTGTTCAAAATCCACTGGTGGTGGAGGCACCGACATTCCATCCGTATGAATCCGTAGACATTCCTTATTTATTGCCAGCAGAAAGTGAAGCTGTGAGAGCCCATTTCAAGAGAAAAAGTACGAACGGAGCAAACAGTAACTGAAAGCAGCTAACAGTAAACCCGCCGCGGTCGCTCAGTGCTTAAGGCTCTCACTACTGAGCCGGAGTACCTGGGATCTAACCCGGCCGCGGCGGCCGCGTTTCGATGGAGGCGAAACGCATGAGGCGCCCGTGCGCTGTGCGATATCAGTGCATGTTAAAGATCCCCAAATGGTCGAAATTTTTCGGGAGACCTCCAATAGGGTACCTCATTCTTTCTTCTCTCAGTCCCTCCTTTACCTCTTCCCTTTGTGTCTAATGATATATGAGACAGGTACTGCGCCATTTCCTTTTCTGAAAACCTATTTCCATCTTTTATTTCAAATAGTAAAACGAAAGCGATTGCCCTTCCTGCCCCTCCCGTTACATGTCTCCAGGCTAGTGTCAGCAGTGCTCGCCAAAAAGTCAACATTAATGCTTTACGTTTACACAATCGCCGATCGTGGCGTTGAAATCAAATAAGGGAAAAATTACTAATTGCCATTCAAATAAGTGCGAACCTCAAGCGACAAGTCTTTCTTTGTGCACTTATGAGGCCGGTTGGGCGGATATAAATTATTAGTGAGGTGGCGCCGGGCTTAATAAACCAAAGACAAGGCAAGAAACCCTTATTTGGTTACCAACACTCAATTGCCATCCTAGAGATCGGCACCTTATTCCTATATTTTATTTCTTTCACCTGTTCTCAAAGAAGAGGCAGAATAAAAATTGCTTTCACGATCGGCTGTGGCGAAGATCATAATATTCATTTGCTGTGGCGCTAAGCAGCTGCTATGAAAGAGAAAGCGGACCTGGTAGCTCATATTATTGTAATAATGGACCTAATTACTCATTGGCATCCGCACAAGCGCAGCCATACAGCTACAAAGGAAAGCAGTACAACGTCCATAGAAAATTCGTACTTAAAGAAAAATCCAACCTGGTTCGGGGTTCGAACCCGGGACCGCCGCTTCACAGTAGCGGTCGCTCTACAACCTCAGCTGACTCAGACGGCTAGCATTTACCTAGCATTTAGAAATTTGCTCCAAAATATACTTCAGAGGAGACAGTTACTTCATATTTGCCATGTCATGCGTAACCGGGTAATAGGGAGTAAGGTTCTGTTGGAATATAAAAGCTGAGCAGGCGTGTCTGTGAGAAACTGAGAGTGATTGTTGGAATGTATAACACACTACGCCCATGTGGTGTATTTCTTGATTTCAAATAACAATATAAGGAGGTGTACACTCAGTTTCCTGATGGGATAATGCGTGAAGTGACATCCTTACTAAACCCAAGCCTATATAGGCATGCTTATTCGGATAAAGAATCTACACTTAGTCTAAAACGGTAAAGGATAGAATAAGATCTGGGGCTCGAAGGCTAAGCGAAAAGGGGTCAAAGCAGTCATGGAGACTGAATCTAGGCGTGCGGTCATGCAGCATTTGATGAGGTAGCTTTATTTGTTTGTCCCGCAAGTTGTACCTGCAATGATGTTTGCGATGAGGCGTGGTGAAGACCATCGACGTGTTCTTTCAGTCAAGCGAAATTAGGCCTTGGATCTGGGAAGTTGCAGCATGAAGTAGATTTAGCAGCCACTGTACCAACTGAGCTAACTGGGCCGGCACGCTTATGTTCAGACCATGAGCGATTGGATCAATAACTCGAGGCGGCAACGGTGTTGGCGAAATGTTTAGGGGCGCACTCCAAGGTTGAGTAGAATTCATTATGCTCTCTGTTGGGATATGCCCTTAAAGATTTGACCAACGAACGGAAACACAGCGCCGCAACCGCCATGTCAAAGTTCAATATGGATTCATACCGACTATACATAGACCTGCACGCCATTCTCCTGAGATGTTTCCGCTGAAGCACCGCTGGCTTCTTGCTGCTCGAGCCTGGATTGGCTTTTCTTTGCGCTGTGTCTCTTGGCTTCGTCTGATTTGCATCTCTAGTTCCCCTCATGTATGAACATCCTAGCAGTTGTAGAGGTGCAGTTTCCAGACGGCCTGAAGATTCGAAGCGGTGCGCCACAGATCAGCACCATGCAGATTACGGCATCTGTCCGGTTCCAAAGCCACCCACCCTCCTCTGCCTTCTTCGGACCTTTGCGCCAGCGGTACCTCTCCCTTGGACGCCGTACACTGCATGGTTGGAGTAATATCAGCATGTTAGCGGCCACAGAAAATGTGATCAGTGCGTGAAATTGAACACCGTCATTTTTTTTTCTTATGGACGTTGTGAACAGGTGGTTACAAAACCACGCGGCCAGAACTTCCAGAATTTCGGCCAGGAGCAGCTAACCAGATGAAAACTTAGACCCATTTAAGCGAAAATAACCGCTTCATGCTGGCACCACCATATAATACTTTCTGAAGGACATACACGCGGGCTCGCAGACCCCTCATAAACCCAGACTCTCAGTAATACCAGCCGAGAAAAAAATGAAACCGATGAAAGGCAGTCTTGTTTGCACCTTGCGTTGGTAGTTTTTCAGAACAGGTTAAAGCATTTTTTGCCCCTTCTATGATTAAATAAGCGCTGACTTCGATGCTTTCCTGCACAGCGTGGCATGAGCTATCGCTTCGAGTCGTGCACCAGTAACGCGGGAAAATTTGTGGAGTGTGAGAAATGTGCTTATGATATTAAAATAAATTAACTCATAAAATTACTTTACTACCCCCCGCTAAGGCACAAAAACGCTCCCTTGAATTTTCCTAAAGAAGCTTGTCATTGTCCTGTCGTGCGCCTGGACGATGAAAACATCTGCTCTCCATTCATAGTCGAGTTTCCAAGAACTGCGACCTACAGCTACGTTCTCCGTCGCCGCTGCAGCTGCGTTTAGCATAATTTCGCAATCGACTGAGACAGTGCGCTGCATTCGAAAACCGATTCTCGTTACCATGTGGTCAGGACGAGCGTCTTTTCTGCGGCTGCTACGAGACAATCGACAATGAGCTCGGTGCATTCCCTTGTGTCTTCTGCGCAGAAACGTTAGTTGTGCTGAGCACTCAACCCCGTTGACATTTCATTGTTGACGGCCATAAACAGAATAGTCTCCGGTGGGGCGATGGGGAGGGGAGGGGAGCGACCGTCAGTTCTTATGGTTCTTTTGGAAGTACTACACACAGCCTGACTGACCTTCAGAATGGAGGAAATGATTCTAATTCAGTCATTCTCAAACAGCAGATTACCAATGTCTTCACAAACGTATATAGATCTCAGGCAATATGGCATGGAACCCAACAGGTTTACGAAGTGGTCAACGTAAGGTGAATCCATTGGGCGAAAGAAAAAAAAAATTAACATCTCACTATTCGGCCACATTTTTTTGGGACGAGACGTGAAACTGGCCATTTCTCATTTAGAGCTTTTGTACTGAAGTCTCAGTGTCAGTGTTTTCATATTTCTCTTTTCCATCTGAATAAAAATCAACGCCCCACCAACAGAAAGCAACAATTACTCCTAAAGCCATATTAATACCCAAACTCTATGAAGAGAAAGAAACGGTGATACTTGCAAATAGGTTATTGAAGGCCAGGCTACTGAACTACGTCATCATCATCAGCCTGACTAAGCCCACTGCAAGACTGCAAGACAAAATCCCGTCCCGTATCATATTATCCTCTCTTGTGCCCGCTGCGGCCACGCTGCCCCTGCGAATTTCTTAATCTCATCGCCAACCTAACACTCGGCCGCCTCCTGCTACGCTTGCCTTCTCTTGGATCCGGTCTGTTAGCTTTAAGGACCATCGGTTATTTTTTATTCGCATTACGTGGCTTCCCCAAGCTCATTTCTTCCTCTTGATTCCACGTAGAATGTCATTAACCTGTGCTTGATCCCTGACCCACCCTGCCTTCTTGCTGTCTATTTACGTTACGCCTATTATTTTTTTTCCATGTCTCGCTGAATCCTATTCGTTATCCTCCGTGCTTCTGACCCCTAGGTGAGTATCGGTAAGATACAGCTTCTTTATGCTATTCTTTTCAGCGATATTGGTTAACTGCAATTTATGATATGAGAGAACTTGCCAAATACGCTCCATCCTCTTCATATTCTTGTGTTTATTTCTCTCTCGTGACCAGAATCTGCGGTCACTACCTGCCCAAAGTAGACAGATTCTCTTACCAGATGTGGCAGCTCGCTATCAATTGTAAACGGCTGTTTCCTTCCGGGAATGTTAACATTAGTTTGGTTTTCTGCATTTTAATTTTGAGACCCATCGTCCTGCTCTGCTGTATTAGCTAACTGATCCTGTATTGCAGCTCTTTTCCTGAATACTAACCAAGACAATGTCGTAAGCTAATCGCAGATTACTACGGTATTCTATAATAACACTTATCTCTGTTTTCAATCTAGGCCTGTGAATACCTCTGTAAACCGGCGATAATTTGCATTGACGAGATCGTGTCTGCATGACACCCTTCCTCAATGGAATTTAACTGCTGACTTTATATAGACTTAATATAGTCGCCTTTGTTGTAACATCGAATTTGTTTGGCGGCTATCTTCTTTTCATTAAAAGAGCAAAAAAAGATTGCCGGTTTTGATTGCATGACGAGAAAGTCTGTCCAAATGACTTGAGTCAGAGCAGATATCTGGATTCGTTGCCAACACAAGCTCCAAATTGTTGGCAATACTTTTTGTGGATCCCGTAGGCATGTGAACGAGCAGTGTTAAGGAAAATTCAAGACAGGAGTGGAGGAAAGCATGAGCTTCAGTGTCCCTGGAAGAGACGGCTAATGAGAGCCAGTTAACGCTCGGGAATTTAAAATCGCCGAAGATGATCCACTTACTTTTAGGAAAGGGGGTACACACCTCAATCAGACGTTAAGAAAATTATTCCGAGAAACCAGCTTCTAGGTCAGCGGGACAATAAAAAACACCAGTTATTATTTTTATTGCGCCACACCACACAGGGTCTACAACTTACTTGTGAAAAAAATTAACAGGGACTGGGACAACCGTAAATTCTTTTCAGATAGCGAGAAGGACGCCGCCTCCTCTATGAGAATTGCTATCACAACTAAAAATTAAAGAATTACCCCTGTATTGAAATACAATCTTCTTGAATGGTACCTTTAAGCTACGTTTCGGTAAGAGCCACCAGTGATGGTGAGCATGAATCACTCAGTGACGAAAGCGCTACATTCTTCGGCAAGATGCTTCGGAAGCTTTTTTTGTATAGAAAGCAAACATTAATCACATGTACAGATGGACGTTGGCATGGAAGAAGAATACTGAGAACTGCCGAGCGATGTCATTCCGCACTGCGCCGTGACGCGCATACAGCATGATTAGCATCAGTGTCCCACTCATACATATCTTCAGTGGTAAACAGCTTGTTGAAAACAACACGCCCACGGTCGCATTCTTTTTTTAATCGTCTTTCAAATCTGGCGAAACTTGCGACAGTTTACCTCGGGCGGATTGCCTCGACGGATTGCTTCGACGGTTTGCGGTTGATCTCGACGGATTGCCTCGGAATAGTCCCGCGAAATGCTCAAATTTTTGTTTTTTAGCATGAAGCCCATACTCATAACTGCGTCTACATCATTGTCGTTACAAAATTCAGCAATTATATGAAGACATTTGCCAGAAGAAAAGCGACCCAGCTGATGGGCTTTGACGATAGAAGAAGCAGTGACTCCAAACTTCCCAGTACAAAAGACGCTAACGAGACGTTCCGAGGCCTCCAAGTTTTAAAACTCGTCAGTATCCGCGATACCAAAGAAAAGGACATTTGACACTCAAGAGGAGTAATCAAGGACCTCAAGTTTGTCCTGCATTTTACAAATCCTTGATCAACATTCCTGGCGGCTGGGACAATTGACAGCGATTCGACCTTTGACTCAAGCTCCTCAACGCGCTTGCTTAGGACTTCCAAGTCAGTTCAGCGCAATTTGAGTATTTTGAACTTTGTGAACTGATTCGAGGATAGTAGTGTGCCCAGCGTCTAGCCTCTACCTCAGCGTCTATCTCAGCCAGATAGTCGAGCTTGTCTTCATGAGCCTTGCTCATATTTCCGGGATTAGCTTCAATATCGTCACCAATTAGCAAGAGACTCCCAATCTACGCCAGTACAGCACGAAAGGGTTTTAAAGAATGCGGCGGCCAACACACCGCTACAAAACAAACGTCGTCTTCTCGATAACACTGAGCGCCATGGTAGCTAATCCGGAAGTACATGATTGTTCAGCGTTGTGCCACGAAGACGGTGCTGTGACCCGATGGGGCGTCGAAGTGCGAGCGGTTATATGGAGGCGGGAAAGGGCGAACTGATGCTGTTCCGATTTGCCAGCCGAAACCGAGTGGTTTGATCAGACTTGAGGGAGCGGTTGCTGCGTGCTTGATTGGAGGCTGCAGTTCGCTGATAGCTGATCCAGCACGGCAGCCGGTTCTTCGGGAGGCAGCACGACGAACCAGAAAGGGTCAGCAGGCGACAGGCTGCCAAGGACAGCCATCAGAAAAACCTGTAATTACATGATTGTTGAGCCCTGTGCCACCACGACGGTGCCGTGACTCCAGCGTAGCCTAAAATCTACCTTGGTGTCACTAACCCCCGCATTCCTAAACAGACCTCCAGTTTATATTTCACTCGAGTTGCTCCTCGAACCCCTTTTCGTGCTTCTTAAACCTTCCTCCACTCCTAGCAGCCCTCGAATGGAGGAAATCCTCCACGCTTGCCTACGAAATCTCGAGGTGGCGCTACTGCTACCTTGAACACCTCCTCGACCGAAGCGTTCCTCCTCAACCGTGTTAAGATGGCAGCCGGCCCGCTCGCCGAGTTCGCCGAACATGTATTACGTGTGTACTAACTGTTCCACGACGGCGCCGATGATAGCGAACGTGCAATTGTGCCACGACGAGCGTTGCGGGATAGTATAAACCCGCTGGAGCATTTCAGTGATGGGGAGCTCCTAATCCGGCACCGGTTTTCCAAGGACACAGTGCGAAAGCTCCTGAAGTGCCCGCCTATGGTAGAAAGCGTCAGCAATCGCGGGCACCCACTACCACCGAGGCTTCAGCTGGCCATTGCGCTTCAATTTTATGATGTCGAACGTTCCAAGTCGTCACCGGTGACTTGTTAAATGTTTCGCAACCGACGGTGTGCCGTGCAGTGGAACGAGTATCCACGCGGATTGTGGCACATCTGTTCCCTCGAACTGTGAAGTTCCCCGCCACTGCGGCCGAGTTTCAATCGGACACGACGGACTTCTACCGTCTTGGCCATTTCCCTGGGGTGATTTGGTGCATAGACTGCACCAACATTAGAATCAAGTCTCCTGGCGGGCAGCTCGGAGAGGTATACCGCAGCCGGAAAGGCTACTTTTCGATAAATGTGCAGCTGAGCCCATTTTTCTTTTTGCACAACTTTATCGTGTTCTAGGTCGCATTAGGTCGTACTAACGCGCGTTGATATTTAGAACAAACATGAGGGCCACTTTCCTTCACATTGCCCATCACAGTGGTCGTCTTATTCAAATAATGTGCATGTAAACATTGAGCAAAAAAAGATAATTGATCTCTTGCAGTGCTGAACCTCCACTGCATCACTTTTCAAGATTGGAGGCTGTGGTATAATTATTGTGATTTCGTATACGCAAACTTCTTTTATGTCCAAAGCGTCTTTGCTGCCTATTCATCATTTATGCAGGTATGTTTTGTACAACATTTTAGTTACGCCTCAATATAGTGGCTTGCGTTGTGTAAACACCTCCACATCTATATCAACTAATAAATTTATTCTCTATTTCATAGCTAACATTGTATATATATTAGCAATAATTTGTTTTTCGCATTGCTTGTTTTAAATTTCACTATTGCTGCACCTTTCTAAAATGCCTGTCTGACGCCGAGGGTGAAAATAAATAAATATCATGAATGATACTTGGCGTTCCTGTTACACGATGCATCAAATATTCACTCGCATTGCAAGTAAACAGCTTAAAGCATTTCAATGAAAGTGCTAATTTTTTTGGCTCCTGTTGCCTGTAAAACATAGCCACTATAAGCTCTATATATATATATATATATATATATATATATATATATATATATATATATATATATATATATATATATATATATATATATATATATATATATATATATATATATATATATATTAACTGCTGAAGAGTAGAGTGATCTGACATGTAGCCACAAAAATTTATTTTCCTTTCCTGATAGTATCTTCACGGCAGAGACATAATATTTTATCCTCTGCAATCACAGGGCTAAGACTTGAATTTTAGGACTTGGTCGTCGGCTGGACTGGATCAAATCATGACAGCAGAATTTCCGACAACAGCCGTGCACGCGTCCTCTACAAGAGAAAGCGAGTTCCCGGGTTGCTGCTGGGAGACGCCGGTTATCCCTGCATGTCATTTTTCATGGCACCTCTGGATGATCCCAACCCGCCAAATACCCCAGAGGGCAGGCAAGTACAAGACGGAACGTAGCACCATAGTTTCTTTGATTGAAGGCAGCACAAATGTACGAATGTCATCTGCTTCTGTTGCACTACTGCTCCGTAAACGCTTTACAGCAAAGAATGGATTCTTCATTTTTATTTGTTAACGAAACACATAATTTTTTCATGCTTTTCTCTATTTTTCATTCAAATTCAACAAGAATTCAACGTTCATATTTAGTATACATTTGCCACCAGTTGACGGACAACGCCCCTAAACCTGTCTTGCTTCTTCCCGAGGCGTGCGAATGTAATTAAAGCATCACTATTCGCTGCATAGAGGCCTCTGAGAAAGTAATGCGCGCACTGCTATGCTCTTCAATTTAGCGCATCTATACAAATTTTTACTTCAAACTGCTCGTCTTTCACACAGGTATCAGGCGGCCCACATCAAAACGAGAAATAATGTGTTGAGGGCTTTTGGAGTTTGGAAGCGGCGCTTCCCATGCCTAGATATGGGCCTCCAAATCGCCATGAGCGCTCAGCAGTTATAATCACTGCTTGCGGCGCCCTTCACAATCTCGCCGTTCTACGGAAGGACACGGAGCCGCCTGCTGTGGCCCACCGCATTATCCAGCAGCCACGGCCCAGCGTACAACCACAGCAGCTTCTTGTACCACCGCAGCTTTCTGCCGACACAGTGAATGGCTCTCGTGATCGGGTTGGGCTTAAATCCAGATCGTTCCGTTAAGTGCCCTGATTATTTCTCGGAAAATGCACACGATATTTTTCTAGTGTTAGAGGACCGCTATTTTTATGGCATTTGCAGTGTTTTTGTACAGTCCGTTAAACTGGGTTCTCTTATAGCTTGTAATGTCATCATCAGCTGCACTTCGTCCAAGGGAGGACGAAGGCCTCTCCCGTATCTTTCCAATTATCCCTTTCCTGTGCCAGCTGCGGCCACCTTGTTCTTGGCGAATTCCTAATCTCATCAGCCCCCCGTCCTTTCTGCCGCCTTCTGCTATGCTCGCCTTCTTTTGGGATTCATTCTGTTACCAATGGCCCAACATTTATCTTGAATTCACATTACATGCCCTGCCCATGCCCATTTCTTCTTGATTCCTGCTTGGATATTAGCAACTCGCATTTGTTCCCTCATTCAAACTGCACTTTAACCGCTACATCTATCGCTTCAATTTTCGTAGTTCGCTGCACTATATCGGTCCCATAGGTTATAGGCTTTACCTCACAAAATATGGCTGTTGAGGAATACTAGTAAACTGCTATTCATGTTTGGAGAGTGCATTCCGAATGCGCTGCACCATCATTCTTATTCTCCTAGTTAGTGACGCATGTGGTGCAGATCGGTGGTCACAATGCTCTAAATAGGTGCATTTACCTGTATAACTTTCAATGCTTTACTGCCTCTCGTAGGCTGTTTCGTTCCGAGTGTTAACATTGCCGAAGATCTCAATATTCATTTTTAGACGCACCGTTCTGCTTCCTTTGCTTGTCTTCGATCATGCTTTTAAGTTTGTTCTCAGCTACTCAGCAGTGAAACATTTGTAGAAAATCTAAGATTATTAAGGCATTCGTCATTTAATTTCATCCACAGTTGTTTCCTCTCCAAGTCTCTTTAAATATCCTGAAAGCATGTGGCGAATAGTACTGGAGAGAATGTGTCTCCCTGCGTGACACCCTTCACAACTGGTAATTTGTCACTTTCCTTGTGAACTATTATGGCACGTTCCAATTTCAGCTAACGACGGATTTTCTTTAGGCCGCTGTTAGGCTACTTCCCTTTTTTACGGCTTGATCCTTTCCATATTATATTTCCTTGTGCTGTTTATACATGTGCATAGTGTTAAATAAAAAACATTGTTTCTAAGAAACTGAAGGAACGAGCAAATATTGTACGACTGCATCAAAATGACGACAGTGTTGGTAATTATACACAGAAGTGTTCCGAGACAAATATATACAAGTTAATTTCATTTCTCCATTTACCGCTCCATTGCCGCTTCATTGCTGTTTCCAGATCTCAATATGAAGCGAAAAC
This sequence comes from Amblyomma americanum, assembly GCA_030143305.2. Lineage (NCBI taxonomy): Eukaryota > Metazoa > Arthropoda > Arachnida > Ixodida > Ixodidae > Amblyomma > Amblyomma americanum. The sequence continues at coordinate 49,423 of JARKHS020029423.1, forward strand.
AGCTTGCGCTGCATTTTCTTTTGGAGGCCTGCTCGGCCAGCTTGCTCCTGCGGAGTTGTATACGTCCAGTTGGTGCAAATCTTCCTTGCACCGGTCCTCAGCTTCAATAGCCTTGATTCTGGCGGCTACTTGAGGAGCCAGTGCCGCTTCACCGCAGCAACACGGGGGCCACCTGCCCTCATGCGATCAGTTTGGGTTGGTGCGATATATTCAGACAAGCTCTGACTTGGCACGACCACTGTTGGGCTGCCTGCAGTGAGGCACTCTTCTTGAACAGGAAGTGCATCGTCATTCATTGGTCGGCTGTTCAGCCATGGAGACAGTACTGTCTGCCTTGAGGCGAGTGCAGGAACCTCGCCTGCAAAAACATGCACACACATACAATGTCTTCATGACAACTCTGCAATGCTTTGTCAAAATTGGTGGGCTCTTATGCTTACATACATACTACTGTGATATGACATGCAAACAACAAATAAGACCATGAACAGAGGCTATTCAGACCATAAAAGGAATCTAAACACAAATCCCTTACATGGTCACGACTAGTGTAGACATGTAAAAACAAACTTCTCAACATATATGTGACAAGATGAAAAATGGACCTAGTACGAGTCCGCCAAGAAGTACTATTAAATATATGGCCCCGCCTGCTTGAGCACATGCACTGCTCCCCTTCAAAATCACAACTCTTCTTCTACCGCCCCAGACCGGACGACCCCGCCAACCCTCCCATCTCACTCACTCTAGGAAACCACCCCATTCCCCTGATCTCCAAGATTCGCATCCTGGGCCTCGTCCTTCACTCCCACGGCGCGCTTGGCAACGCAATCCAAACTCTTCAGACCCAAGCCCAGCAAGCCACCCGTCTCATCCAGCGCGTGGCGAACCGGCGCGCGGGTCTGCGACAGCGGAACACTCTCCGCCTCACCCAAGCTTACATCATGAGACGCACGCCGTACTCATTCCCCTGCGTCCCCCTAAAGCAGAAGGAGCGGGACCGCATCAACGTACTCCTCAGGAGCTGCACGAAGGTTGCCCTCCGCCTACCCCCCAACACTTCGACTACCCGGCTGCTCAACCTCGGTACCCTCAACACGTTTGAGGAGCTGGCAGAAGCCACCCTAACAGCACAGCTGACTCGCCTGTCGAGTACCGTGGCAGGCCGCACTCTACTCTGTCAGCTTGGCATCACCCCGACCACCCATCCTACCGAGGGGGTTCCCATACCTCCAGACCTACGCTCCCATCTCATCATCCTTCCTATCCCCAAGAACATGCACCCCGAGCACGACGGAGAGCGCAGGACAGCCCGCGCCAAAGCCCTGCACAAGCTCTACGGCAACAGTCCCGAGGTAGCCTACGTGGACGCGGCAGCGTACTCGTCGGGCTCCCGCATGGTTCTCGCCGTCGCTAATTCTCAGGCCCGACTAATCGCATCAGGATCCTTCACCACAGACTCATCGGAAATTGCAGAGGAAGCGGCCATTGTACTCGCTCTTGCCTCCACCTCTGCCACCAAAATTATCTCCGACTCAAAATCCGCCCTATTCAATTTCGCCAAAGGCCTGATATCCCGCACCGCGGCTCGGCTTCTACGCTTCTGGCACCCCACCCACCCCGTAACCCTTATCTGGACCCCCGCACACGCAGGCCTCCACTCCCTCGCCCGAGGTCTCACTTTCCGGGCCGGAGTTGGACCTCCTCCGCCATCCCGAGAGCGTCTGCTTACGTTCAAAGATATTCTTGCCTACTACCGAGATACCCGGCGCGTTTACGCACCGCCGGCTCCCTCCCTAACCTTAATTGAGGCCTCCCACTGGCGCCGACTCCAGACCAGAACTGCTCCCTACCCTATTCTCCTTCATGCCCGCCACCCCGATCAATTCCTTTCTTCTTCTAAGCTCTGCGGGAAACCGGGAGACTTCCTTCATGTGCTCCTCACATGACCTGCCTTCCCACACCTCCATCCCCCACCACGGCGGAGTCATACTGGGAGACTCTCCTGGCCAGCTCCGCTGCTGCTGACCAGCGCCGGATAATTACTGACGACCTGAAGCGGATAGCCCTCCAAGGGCAGTCCTTTACCCTGTAAGGGCAGCCCCTAAGGGTTGCCTCGTGCCATGTTAGGGGCTTTGCCCCCCTCGGTATTTGGCAATAAATGTTTCCACCAGCACCACCACCATGCACATACAACGAGCAGAAAATAACGTCTGCTGCAGTGCCACTCGATCGCCGAGCACCTGTTGCGGATTGAACCTGGGTTGCTGCGCCCACATATCGATAGGTGCGAGGAGTTGTGTAAACGCCCGTGTACTGTGGCATGTCCGCGGGCGCTAAAGAATCCCTTGCAGTTGAAATTAATCCATAGCCTTCCCCGCCAACGTCTTTTTCAGCCAAGGCGCAGGTTTTGGACTTCATGCACGAGGAAAACTAACCGTGACAGTTGTAACTAGTATTTAAAGAGGGCAGCCTTATTTACTGAAAACGTCGCCTTGGCTCGGTTCGTTGCCGTTCACCATGGCCTCCAATAGCGCAGCAGGCGGCAAGGACAGCACTTCCTCGCTGACATGGGCCCCGTCGCTGTCAAATATATTTGGCGGTCTTCTTGCCATATGGTAAGCGACTGCACCAACCAGTTCTGTTGCCGGACTGATTGGCCGGCATTCAAGAGTACCACCACCTGCACCAATATTCTTAATTGTGCATCTCCTACAGCACCACCCGCGCAGTGAAACAAACTCAGGTGAAGTGCATTCTGTGCGCAGCACGCAGTGCTTGAAACGAAAAACAAACAAAATCGCTAACAAGTACAGCCCGCACCACTAATGTTTTGATCAAAAGTAGTACGGAGATTTTTCACAATAAGTGAAATTAGAAGCTCTAGCAAAAACGATTTCAAACGCTTTCCAACTAGCCCAAGGTTTCGCCTTGATGAGCCTTTAACGTTTTCGTCATAATTTCTATTTTACCCGAAGCACGCCGGCACGATATTGCTCAAGTACCGCTTTTCTGGAACAATGTTTCATCTTAAACCCATTTCGCTCCAATGCCATGTTTCTGACACTGCATGCAGAGCACACCTCTCCTAGGCAATACCGCCACACAGCTCAAAGCGCGAAAGAGGTGTGCACATACTATGGAGCCAATTATGCACGTTTCCATTCCTTTCGTGACTGTCTTCGAGGCTTCGCATCCAGAGACTGCGGGGTAGGAGGCTAATAGTGATTTAGCGCACGGAAGGTAGTTGAAGTCGATGACTTGCAATGCACACCGAAAGAATGTAGCAGTTTAATACGAGGCGTGCACGTCTGCGGCGATAGCATATTGCTCTCGTGCAGAGGCCAAAGAAGTTGATGTGTTCGAGCCGCAGCGGGTTCGAAAACCAGTCACGTCAAAATTTTTTTCATGTTTGAACGTATCTGAGAGGTTTCCGATAAATGTGATCTTTTCATAATTGCTAGTGAAGTGATGCATTCCCACATTCCCATTAAACCACTTAGGCTATGCTCGGCGAATCGTTTGAATGCGTTAACATTTTCTGTTGCGGCTCATTTCGTCGCAGTTCCAACTTAAGGGTGTGGGGCAACAGCGTTATAGGGTTATTACCCATGTATACAGTGTTGTTCATTCTCTACTTTCCAAGCATAAACCGCCAGCACTCTTGATTCACATGACCAAATCAGAATTTCTTATATGAATCATTGGAATAACGGAAACTTAGGCACGTGAATTTAAGTATATATCGTGACCCTGAATTAATCAATATTCACTAAACGTGAAACTATATTCTACATCATGCATCTCATCGTTTTTTTAAGAATTGCTAAAGATCGGAATTTATCATGGAGCACACATTGCAGCTTTGTAAAGAAAAATCTAATCTGTATCACAAACCTGCTCAAATTTCTTGGCGGCAAATCATGGGGCTTGTCCATCCTATCAATTCTGCAACTGTACAGACCACTCTTTTTGGAATTTTTTCGCATAGTGCACCAGTGCTTTCAAGCACATGCAAGACGAAATTGCGTGCCTTCCAAACTATACAAGGTCAGGCACTGCGCACATGCCTGGGCCTCCTTGCCGTGCATCAACAGTTGCTACCATTGCAATCGCCCAGAACGACCCACTCTCGACGTATATACACCTTGACACTCTGCGGAGACCATATGTCATTTAACAAGGATTCCCCAGCACCACATTGTGTCACTGGCGGATCAAAGATCACACGCAGCGTTTTCAAAGGCTATGGCAGCCCACCAGTCGTCCATCCCATCACAGTTCACTCCGGGAGCACTGCCTTCCTCTATGCTGTGGTGTCCGAGGGAGCCATGCGGGCGCCTTACAATTCCGGGCATAACGAAAAAATCGAATTTATCGACATCAGCCATTAAACAGTTGACACTCTACCTACTCCACGCCGTATATAGTGTACGCCCTCATGTGTACAGATGGTTCGGACTCAGGTACAAGTTCAACCTACGCCAGACCTACGCCAGACAGACCAGTATTATCGCAGTAAACCTCCACCGGGTCAGAATTGGCCGCTCGTTGTGCGGCTGTGCAGTACATCGGTGCAAAAACACCCCGCAAATTGGCTGTGTTCTCCGATTGAAAAGCAGCTCAAATATGTCTTAATTGTGCTTTACGTCATGGCGATCACGATTAACTCGTAGCCGAATTAAGACATCTTCAACACCAGGCGCAGGAAGATGGTCATGACATCGTCTTCCAGTGGATAGCGGGACACAGTGGCATTGTCGGAAACGACGCAGCTGACGCTGCATCTCGATCGGCTCACGGCAGTGCCACCATTGTCCACATACCGTTAACGAGAGCCGACGGAGCAAGACATCTGCGAATGCTTTGCCAGAAAGAGATTTTAGCGTCATGGTCTTCTCCTGGCAACTAAACATGCCGTCTGCACCTCCTATACCCCTTACTTCAACTCGGTCCTCCGTCCGGCCTCTCCGGCTGCGACGCTACGCTGTTGTGTCGCCTGCGGCTGGGCGTGGCGTTCACAAATACCTACTCCCACTTAATCGCAATGGCAGACTCTCCTTCCTGTGCGATCTGTGGGTACGACGAAACTATAGAGCACTTTCTTTGTAACTGCCCTCGGTTTCAGCGTGAGCGTGCAATCCTGGCTGCAACACTCCACTGTTCAGATCCTCAGCCCTTTTCTGAAGCCAAGATTCTGGGTCTTGGAGTAAGCCTTCATCGCAGAAGACAGCTTTGAAGGCACTTTTCAAGTTCTCGAAGGACTCAGGACTGAATGCAAGGTTGTGAGCTACTATCAGTGTGTGCCCTGTGTACCCTGGAAGCAATGGGCAACGGACATGTGTAAAAGGGATCATCTCCCTTTGTCCTCTGCCCTTTCTATCTCTCTCCTTCCGTTCCCCTTCTCACGTGTAGGGTAGCATACCGGGCGCTGGCTCGTTAACCTCCCTGGCTTTCCGTTTGTCTTTCTCTCTCTCTTTCTCTCTCTCTCTATATATATATATATATATCCTACACAGTCAGCTAAAATTGTGTGGTAATGAATCCTTTTGAAATTCTAAGTTAAATTAAGGTTGCAAATGCGGCCGCAAAGCGCCATCAACAAAGAAAAAAATGACAGCGGTGCAAAGCAGTCTTGTTTGCAGCTTTCGTTAGTAGTTTTTCAGAACAAGTTAATGCAATATTTGCCCTTCTATGATACAAGAAGTGCTGACTTCGCAGCTTTCCTGCGCAGCGTGCCATGAGCTATCGCTGCAAGTCGTGCACGAGTAACGCGGAAAAATTTCTGGAGTGTGAGAAATGTGCTCATGATATTAAAGTAAATTAACTCATAAATTTAGTTTACTACCCCCGCTATGGCATAAAAATGCTCCCTTGACTTTTCCGAAACAAGCTTGTCATTGTCCTGTCGTTCGCCTAGAAATGAAAACATATGCTCTCCATTCATGGTCGAGTTCCTATGTACACGCCTGTCTTTTCTGAACTGCGACCTACAGCTACGTTCTCCGTCGCCGCTACCGCTGCGTCTAGCATATTTTCGCAGTCGACTGAGACGGTGCGCTGCATTTGAAAACCGATTCTCGTTACTATGTGGTCAGGACGAGTGTCTTTGCTGCGGCTGCTACGAAACAATCGACAATGAGCTCGGTGCATTCCCTTGTGTCTTCTGCGCTTAACTTTAGTTGTGCATAGCACTCAACCCCGTAGACATTTCATTGTTGACGGCCATAAACAGAATAAACTCCGGTTGGGGGATGAGGAGGGTGGGGGCAGCGACCGTCAGTTTCGATGACGCTATTTAATAGCAATTTGAAGGTAAGTTGTCGGAGCGAAGGTGAGGAGAAACACTTCAACATCAACAAAGAGTAAAAAAAAGCGGTCGCCCTTCCTAGGCCCTTTCTCTCAAAGATTCCTATGGTGTAGGCCAGGAGTACACTGTGTAAGATTTTATATCAAGGCTTGAAGGCCGAAGAGCTTAACAAACTATGACAAAATCTGAGTTGTTTGGACTCGCAGACGCGAGTATTATGCCGCCAACCTTTTTAGCATTTTATAATCGCCACTAATATTCAAGGCCAACGGAACGCGCAATAGTTTTGGAACACCACGAGAGGTAACCAGACCTCCCCGAAATATTTGCATCCGCCAACATTTTTTTTCTTGTGTATTCGACATTATTAGACTTATTGGGCATCTTATCACAAATCTTCGTCACTTTCTGCTATCGTCGCCAGTGACATGTATCTGATAGTGGGCCGTTAAACGACAAATGTTTCCAGTTTACTGGCAGTGTTTTGCATGCCAAAAAAAATCATGTGATGTCGGTCACACCAAGCACAGGACGCTACCGTAGTTTCAAACAAGTTCACTCTGAGTACTTGCTCCTATTGGACTGCACTGCATTGCGAAAGGAAGCTTCAGTGAACGCCACGCTTTTGACGTATTGATAAAACACTTTTTATCTCAATAAAATGATGACTACGGTTACGCAAGCAAGACCCCATATATATATAGCACACAGTTCACATAAGTATACACTTGAGCCTCTTGGCAAGCATCAAAGTCAACACATGCTCTGAACGCAACTAATGTTACACCACGCTACAAGACACATTGAAACATCACGGTCGGTGTCACGTGGAGCTCTTTAACATGGCGTTCATGTTGTGATGCTGTAGATGACGAGCTGCAGTGAGGCCTACCCGCTGGGTGGTTGTCGTTGGCGAAAATTGCGGTGCAGACCACACAAGCACCGAAGGGTCAGCCTGTTTGGCGCGAAACCGGAGCTCTGCCCTAATGACCTCAAAAAGATTCAAATTGGAGCAACAGAAGATGTCCAGGTCCATCTAATGGAAACAAAATGGCCGAGATACTCCTGGATTCTGTACCTAACACCAAAGCACCTAAAACCTAGCAAATGCTCGTGGCCTTCTTTGCCACTTCTGGTGCAATCAACTCCTCCGCGTCATAGTCGGTCTGTTTTATGGTTGCCATCTTCTTTCTCTTTGTTTTCGCATCCACGCCTGACGCACTGCACGTGCCATCATCCTTATATGAGCCGTCTTGATTTACCTTGGGCGAACAGATCAGAGACGTCTGTTCCGGTTATTTCCCCACAGCTTCGTGCAACGTCTACTTTTACACACTCACCTGGCAAACAGCCAGATATGTCGCACGGCTACTTCAACCGTGTGGCCACGTCCAAGAAACATGGCGACGACGTGAGGCTTTAATGAGGACTATTTGGTGTCGACTAACAAACAGCCTACTTATATTGAATCCAGGGCCCGTATCCCATAAGATGCTTATTTTAAATTGGCCGTTTCGCATCGGTCTGATCCGCTGTAATTGGTCGCTCAGATATAAAGGCGGCTTTTAAGGGTATATGGAAAGTCACGAGGCTATTGGGTAAAGGCGAGCGCACCTCATCGTAGGCTGCATATTGCAGCCAATGGCAGCCAGCAGGGAGGTGCGGTCACCTGCTGTTGGCAAAGCGCTGCGACCCACTTCAACTGTGGCTGCATATCACAGTCAATGCCAGGCAATGGTGAAGTCGAGTAGCTAGCCACCCAATGGCCGTCTCGCTTTCCATCGACACTTAAAAGCCGCAGGTATATTGAGTGACAAATGACAGAGGACTAGACGGACGAGAAATGTACAGTAATACAATACGGCCCCAGGCCTCTCGCTTAATGGCCTCAAAAGCATTCAAATTGGAGCAACAGAAGATGTTCCGGTCCATCTAATGGAAACAAAATGGCCGAGATACTCCTGCATTCTGTACCTAACACCACAGCACCTAAGAAACTAGCAGCTGCTTGTGGCGTTTTTTGCAAATCGCTATAAACCCCCATGAAATTCTAAACAAAAGATACTTCTTCATACTGACAAGAGGACCCCCAATACAGCCACCCAGCTGAAGTCTCCTCCATGCACCTAAAATTAACGCCAACGAGTTGCGACAGCTTGCAGAAGATTATATTCCAAGTTTTCCATCAAACCCTCTGCCCGCTGCATCCATCATGAGCGCACTTTTATATGTAGTTGCTCACGGACGTGATGACTTCGTCAGTCACTGAGCGTCCCTTGGGTGAGAGCTCCAGCACAAGCACTCACTCCGTGAACTACGCTAGTGTGGTTGAAAGCTAGCGGCCTCACAGCAGTACATTGGCGGGATCCTTACGTGCCGTGAGCTGTGAGTGCAACGCCGTGCTTGCGATTAAATACGCAGAGAAAGACGATTAACCTGCATGAGTTCCGCCACCTCGAGGACTTGCAACCACCGTCCACGTTGCTTACTGCGGTGACGCATTCTACGTTCACAGGAGGATGCGTCCACGGGGCTGCTCTTTTGAATTTCCGGACTTGACTTCAGAAGACAACCGCCTGATATCAGCAACTGCTTGCACTGACAGGAGTAAATGTGGAGCCATCTCGAGTGCCGTCATTGCCTAGGTATCTATGGAGCCAACGTGGATTGTATTCATAGCATATTCAATAATAACTTAATTCGATAACGGCGTCAGCTCCAGCCTCTGTGCACTGTCTGGCTTGCACGTGAGGTGAGGCAAAATATTATGTTCGAGGTCTTAAATGTCAATAATTAGAACTTCGTTATTCTTGAAATATCTTCTCCCAGTTTGAGAGTGTGATTTATTTATTTATTTACACCAGATCGATCCGCGAATATTTGCAGTGTTTGTTCGTTTCTCCGGCAGGAATGGGAATAACAAATTGCGGACAGGATTTGTGCTCCTCGCACTGATTTTACAGACCTCAGAGTGGCGATGCTTGCGCAGTTTGGGATAAAAGTCTCTGGAACACGTGTTCCGTAATAGAACCCAATAGCTGTACCATAAGCTGCCAACTGGAGACCACACCTGTGGAGGTGAAAGAGCAGGGTTTTAGTTTACAACTACACAAGTGTGGTCTCCCGATCGGAACGCATGACAACTTTCTGTCGTGTTCCTGTCGCGCGACACAGAATTGTGTCGCGCGACAAGCGTATTTTACGTGTGCTGTGTCGTGCGACAGAGGCACATGTAGGTTCTGTACAGAGACAAAGGTGTCTAATAGAGTAACCCTCTTTTTATTCGGAGCACGACTTGCAGAGGCTATTTGTCTCCGGCTGTACAACCAGCAAGTCTCATTCGACTAAATTGCTCAAACCAAACATCCCCATCATCTGGGCTACGTCAAAATTCCGCCCCTACCTCTACGGACGGCCGTTCAAGGTGGTCAGCGACCACCACGCGCTCTGCTGGCTTGCCAATTTTAAGGACCCTCTGGCCGACTCGCTCGATGGAGTTTGCGTCTCCAGGAGTTTGACGTCACCGTCGTTTACAAGTCCGGACGCAAGCACTCTGACGCCGATTGCCTCTCGCGAGCGCCTGTAGATGCACCGCCGCCGGACGACGATGAGGACGCCTTCCTGGGACCCATCAGCCCCAGCTCTTTTGCTCAGCAGCAACGCTCGGACCCCGACCGAAAAGGCCTCATCGAGTACCTGGAAGGCAAGGTTTCTTCACCCCCGCTTCATTCAAGCCAGGACTGTCTTCCTTCTGTCTGCAGAATGAGTTCCTTGTGAAGAACTTTACAGCGAACAAAACAGCCTACCTCCTTGTTGTACCTACTTGTCTCCGCGAAGAAGTTCTACAGGCTTCACACGACGAGCCGACAGCTGGACATCTCGAGTTTACTCGCACCCTCCGCCGCATTCAAGACAAGTATTACTGGCCCCGACTGTCTGCCGATGTCGCACACTATGTGAAAACCTGCCCAGATTGTCAACGACGAAAGACTCCTCCCACACGACAAGCAGGATTTCTGAGCCCCATTGAACCACCCTCAAGGCCCTTTCAGCAGATTGGCATGGGCTTGCTTGGCCCTTTTCCAACGTCAACATCTGGAAATAAGTGGATCATCATAGCGACCGACTACCTGACCCGCTACGCCGAGGCGAAAGCCCTACCAAACGGAACAGCAGCAGAAGTCGCCATATTTTTCGTGGAGTACATTCTTCTTCGACAAGGCGCCCCCGATGTGCTCATCACGGATAGAGGAACAGCATTCACGGCAGAACTAACGCAAGCCATCCTGGGCTACAGCCAAACCAGCCACAGGAGGACAACTGCATACCATTCGCAGACCAACGGACTGACCAAGCGCCTGAACAAAACCATCGCCGATATGCTCGCTATGTATGTCGATGCCGAACACAAAACCTGGGATGTCATCCTGCCTTACGTCGTCTTCGCCTACAACACCGCAGTGCAGGAGACCACCCAGATGACGCCTTTTAGGCTCGTCCATGTCAGGGAGGCCACGACCACGCTAGACGCCATGCTGCCCAACGTTACAGAAGAAGAGAACGTCGACGTTGCCGCCTACCTTCAACGCGCAGAAGAAGCTCGAAGGCTTGCTGGATTACGCATCAAAGATCAGCAGCAGTCCGACGCCAGACGCTACAACCTACGGAGACGCAACGCGGAATACAAGCCAGGAGACCAAGTCTGGGTGTGGAGGCCCATTCGCCGCCGTGGATTGAGTGAAAAGCTTTTGCGCCGCTATTTCGACCCGTACAAGGTTCTTCGTCGGCTGGGTGAACTGGATTATGAAGTCATCCCTGACGCAATGACTGCATCCCAGCGACGCCGCGTGCGACCAGAAGTTGTCCATGTAGTCCGTCTGAAGCCGTATTATGCGCGCTAAAGGCCGCTGCATCCGTTTTTTTCCCTTACTAGTCGCATTATTTGCTTTAATACATCGAATCGATGCTTCTTTGAGAGGGGAGTAATGCCGCGAATATTTGCAGTGTTTGTTCGTTTTTCAAATCTGCCGCCACATCACTTTATCGCTTTGTTTGCGACGCAAGACGCGACTAGATTTAGCTCGATTGATCGCAGCGCCAGACAGAGCTGACTCTACGTTGTTCCGGAATGTTCTAGTAACTTTACTCTCTTTATCTCGAACGTAAGCTATCAGCTGAGCACGGCCGACAGCGGCCGGCATTCTGTTCGACGACCGCCGAGCACGCTTGTCGCTTTGCCGCCGCCGAGTGATTCAGTCCATTTTGGGTGCAAGTCAGCCCAATAAACAGTTTTCTTTTAGAAGACCCTTTCGTCCGTCTTCATCGCTGCTTCGACTGCCGTCACCACTACGTGACAATACCCTCAATCGCCGAAGCATTGCAGAGGGGAGTGGGGTGAACATTTGCAGTGAACATTTGTGACGAATCTTTGTTGAAGAGGAGCACGTTGTATATAGCAGGTTTTAGTAGAAAACAGTATTAGTAACCAAACTGCAAAAATATTAGAGTAAACAGTAACAAACCATTAAAAGCCCGACATAATATTAGCAACAAACAACTAAAAAAGAAAAAATGTAGATAACAAAACACACAGCTCAAATTGGTTATTTCACGAGTACGAAGGCATAAGGGAAGACAGCCATGAAAAAAGAGGAAAAAAAATTCAAAGCAGACTACTTATGCATATAAGTTTTATGATGTTACATGGTTGCAAAGAAGTTCAAAATGTCATGGCTTCATTTGAGCATTCTAAATGAAAAACTGTTGCAACACTTAACCAAGTCATCAACAAACATAAAAGCGGATAAAGCTTTCCTGAAAAGGGCATAATCATTTATGCATGCGATATCAGCCGGGAGGTGGTTCCAGTCGCCGCATGTACGTGTTAAAGATGAGTAAGAAAATGTGTATGTGTAACAACGAATATATCCAACCAAGCGTTTGTGGTCGACTCGTGACGAGCGATAAGCAGGTTCTAGAATGAGCTGCTGTCTTAAAGTTGAATGATGGCATACTTTGAAAAAGAGGCATATACGAAAGAAAGACTGTTCTTCATACTTGTTTGGCTTGATGTGAGATGATAGTTAGATAAAATGAAACGAGCCGCATTGTTCTGTACAAGCTCAACGGACTGACATAAGGTAGCTTGGTTAGGGTCCCATATGGAAGCGGCGTATTTGGCTTAACGGTTGGAAATACTTGAAAAATATATGTTCTTTGATCGTTGAAAAATGAAATGCGACAGGATAATTTTTGGATTCTTGTCGCATTTTGCTCCCGTCTGCCCTAATTATTTTGATGTGCATGGCGGAGTGGTCATGGATTATTACAGCTCATGAGCAGCACACTCCTCGCACTTTATTAGTCAAGGAACGTGAATCTTTAGGGTCACCAATTCCGGCTTTAGTTTTTCTTAAGGACTACCCATATTTTTTCATGATTCATGAAAATGCTGGAAAATGTGGATTCTACGTAGGATTAATCAGATACCCTTGCTCTCATCTTGAAAGCATGAGCGTGGTCCAGAAAGAAGTGTTGTGTTTAATTAAGACATGAGTAATCAGCCTTTTCAACTGTACCTTGTGCCTTGGCATTTAATATCGGTATGATAGGGTTCAAAATTTGCGCGCACAAAAGATAGAGATAAAAAAATTGCTTGATTGCGGCTAATTTAAAGACACGCTGCTGTATATGTCATGCTGAGTATAGTGGCGTGCGAACACATCGTTATAAAAGAAGCTCGGTTACCTGAAATAAAATTGTGTGGTCAGAAAACTGGTTGAAATTTGCTGAAAAGAGAGTCTTGTTTTAAGCGCCGCAGAATCGCCATAAAATTTTCTGACCTTCATCCTATCTACATCATGTTGTGCAGATTCGTCTCATTTCAGTTCTAATCACTCAGCTCGAAAATTGGAAGCGCTTCTACGCAGTACCAGCGGCTGCCCTTTTCTTCAGTGTAGAAGAGGGATATTTAGAAGCAGTGGAAAGTAATTTTGCATCAGCACAGCAGCCACAGCCTTTCAGAAGGAAAGTGATCAAATCCAGATCAAATAAGGGATGAGGCAGGGGGACACAATGTCTGCTCAACAATTCACCGCATGCTTGGAACAAGTATTCAGGGAACTGAGTCGGGAACAGTTGCAGATGAAAGGTAGTAGTAGTGGTGGTGGTGGTTCAACAAAAATAAAAAGAAAGGAAAGGGTTTTTCCTAGCCCCGGCATCTGCCATCGCTACAGAAGCACCTGAGCTGGGGCAGCGAAAATTAAGGATAGTAGGCAGACTGGAGAAATGAATTGAGAAAGGTGAGTGGACATGTATAAAAGATATAGAAGAGAGGTACTATACACAGATCTTCTATTTTCACAATAATATATATACAGGTTGGACGCGTGTTATGCTCATAATAAAGAGAGAAAAGCACACGCGCAAAACACAATGGAATAAAGGTAATGAAAAATACACAATGAAGGTAACAAAGAATACCTTTTTAGTCGAATTGCCGGTATCATTTGCAAGCTGTGTAATTTAGGTCATTTCGTGGTAAAATTCATATGATTTTCATATCATACGGAAGTTTCTGTGGTTTGAATATCACACGGAGTCCATATTCCAAAAAGTGCATATTAACGTAACATACGGTAATTATCAGCGCTTTTGCTTGCATTTGGCTCATCACAGTGTTACGCAACCCTGGTTGCGATTCCCGCATGCCATAGCTTATGCCGCTGTTCACACCTAGGACAACAAAGACAACGTTCATAGGCATGTGCAGAATTTTCGGACAAAAGTATAGAAAATTAGAAAATATACTGCAATGTTGAAGGTATTGGTCGATTCTTCTGATATATAGGAAAATCTTTCTTTTATAGTGTTTCCATCGGTCGCAACGGACAGTTAAGACATCCCTAAAAACCAAATGGGGAATGCTTTTGATGATAGCAAAGGTGTTAGTAGAAAAAAAATTCACCACTGCCGTCGGGTGACCTGCAGATGTGAAATCTTACAATCTGAAAAAATTGCGTTCATAAATAGTTTCCCGTTCAAAAACGCTTTCCTCCAGAATTGCTGGGTATGTACCGCCTATGAGCACCCCGCCTGCCTTACTACACGCGCTTCGAGCGTCTCCCATTTGACCGATTTAACACACACATTCCGATTACCTTGCCCTTGCAAACGCGCGCATGTGTCTTCCGCAACCCGAGCGAGCTTCCGTGTTTAGAAGGCGTGTCTTGGAGAAATGAAATAATCGATAAGAGAAATGAAGATATTCAGAATATTTAATTCGGCTTTCAGGGCTGATGCCGGTTCGGGCTATTATAAAAGAAGTTCCGCGGCGACGATTTCGTCTCGAGTGCAAGTTTCGGCATATTTCAGTTAGCAATAGCATCCATATACCTCAGACTAATCATACCTCAGGCATGGCGTTCGTGATAGCTACTAGACAACTGTTCATAATCACATCATAGGGCGATTATGAAATTCCCAGCATATAACTAGCCAGTAAATAACCATTATGACGGATTCAGCGTGCAGAAGCTCATTTTCTCAACGTCGATTAAAGGGAAGCAAGCTGGGAATTTCCGCCTACTGCCTGGAAAATCTTCGTGAAAACCGTCAACCACTGCTTTCCACCAAGATGACTAATCCTTTTGTTCCTGAGCTGCTTCTAAACACCGACCAGTAGTATTATTTACCGATGACAAAAAAAAACGTCTTCAGAATTCAGTGTGCTTCCGGAGCTAAGCTGCTCTGTCGAAGCATTGCAGTGCTAGGCTATTTTCACTTCGGTTTTAAATTTTTTCATCAAAGTTCGGAGTGTCTCCTCAGCATGTTCGTGCTTTGAAAAGAAAAATAGCAGAGAAGTTTCTCGGAGAAAACGCTTCTTCACTTACCATGCCCACTAGCAGCTGTTCTTAAGTTTTAAATGGTTCCAAAGTTTATCGCAGTTTTAATGTTAAAACCAAAAAAGACCCGGCGTAACTATAACCAACCAATACAGATAGTCTTCATAGATGTGAAGTAAGAATTTCACACGCTATAACCTTCACCAGTCAAGCAGGCATTGCGCAGCTTGGGTTTAGAGGACGCATATGTTAAGAAGTGGAAAATATCTCTTGCGGCTGCACAGCCACCATCATTGTCCTCGAAGGGAAAAATGATAAAAAATAAATAAGATAGGTTCTCGGGAAGGGTGGAATGCTCAAAGCACATTGGGTTTTAACTGGCCGTATTCAGAGATTTGGATTGAGAAGATAAGAATAAATCCAATAGTAAGTGATGTATGAAGAGAATGGTAGGTTTAACGTTAAGAAACAGGACGAGGCCACATTGGGTGAGACAACGAACCCGAGTTATGCATATTGCTGTCCAAATCGTGAAGAAATTGGTATCAACAGGTTCTGTTCGTTTTAATCAAACTGACCCCCGCCCACGGTTTACAATCCCAATATCACTCAACAGAAATCTAGAAAGTCTCATTCACCGCTTACGATTGAGAACAGCCTACACGAATCACTTTCTAAATGGAATTTAGCGCGCAGACAATTCCCGATATGCATGCGTTCGCGAGAATGAGGATGCACTTCAACTCCTCCTGGATTGCCCAGAGGATGACAGTTTTAAAACACGACTGAACCGGGACCTTATCACCCTTGATAGAATAGCTTTCAGTCTTCAAAATCCTATAGGTCCATGGCTGAAGCAAGCGCTACAGAAACGGGCGATTATAGCACTGAAATACGTATTTCCTCGAGGATAATAGCATTCTCGGGAAGTACTAGATATTGCATGTGAATATTCTCTGATTGTTGTCACATGCTGTCATTGTTATCACTTGTGTGTCACATGAAAATCTCTTGCGGGAGCCTTGCTGGTATTTAAAAAATATGCTACGATCTATTGTATGAGCATTATTTTTGAGCACGCACCACTGTGGTCCATAATTTGCACCATCTTATCGGTAAATATGTGCTGTTGACATGAGACAAAGAAGCCCGCTTTCTGTGATTAGCTTCGGCCCATGAGCGGTATACAGACTTTTCCAGTCTCTCAAGACTTAATATCCCAAGAGCATACCAGTATTACAAGCAAATGCACTTTAATTAAAGGTAATCTTTAAAATCTCAAAATATACGTGAATAGCGAATGGTTTGGCAACTTGAAGAAACAAATCGATATCCACTTCAAACCAAAGCTACTCAACATCGATATATCCAGCTCGCCTCGGTGATCTCCACAAAATGCTGCATGTTAGCCGCTAACAGTGGCCGCTGTGCTGGCCGGAGAGGTGCATTGAAGACGCCGGGTTTAACGAAGCTGTTACCCTACGAAGTCACGAGTTCAGGCACCCCGAGAGTGACGGGTCTGCTTTATAAATGCTTGAAGCAAGCCGCTCGGCGCAGGTCTTCCCCGAACTTGGCACGCAGGAGCAAAGCTTAAGGATATCTAACAAGGTCACATTACACAAGTGCCCCCCCCCCCCCCCGCTGCTTTGAACATTCTCTGCGTGACAATAACATCACCAACGAAAAAGTTTGCTTTCTATTTCAGCATAGGGTACGGCTATTCGATTCAAGATTAATTGGCCGAAAATCGTGCATTCATTCGCTGTTTCATTTTCTTGACTATATATAAAGCTAATCCTGTTCAAAAAGAAGTCAATCCTTTCCGCATCGAACTCAAGCGTGCCCATAATGCAATGAGCAAAGATGTTCGTTCTTATTTCAGATAAGAGAGTTTCGGAACCATTTGCGACAGCAGAAGCAGCACTCCAACTGCTATCTGTAAGGGTAAGGTGGTCAACCACGACGTCAAGGCAATCGGCCGACACCATCTGCTGGAGGGCCTCTTTTGGGAAGTTTCCGCCACCGGGACCTTTTTGCTGTCAACTCGTTTTGGCATCTTAGATAGATAGCAGGAATTGCTGGGCCGGAGTGTAGAAAAAAGTATATTCAGAAGTACTGGCAAGTGCCAACAGTATCAGAACAGCAACCACTGACCTCCAGAAGGAAAGCGATGAAATCTGAATCAAATAACGAATGAGGCAGGCGGACACGATGTCTCCCCAACAATTCACAGTATGTTTGCAAGAAGTATTCAGGGAACTAAACTGACCACAGCTGCAGAAAAAAGGTAATGAAGCACACCTTTTTATTCGAATTGCTAATGGCATTGCCATCCTTTGTAACTTAGGCCCTTTCGTGATAAAATTCATGAGATCTTCATGCCATACGGAAGTATCTATTGTTTCAATATCATACGGAGTGCTGATTCCAAAAAGTGCGAATTATCGAAACATGCGAAATCTGCCTGCGCTTTAGCTTGACTTTGATTCACGCAACCATGGTTGCGATTCCCGCATGCCAGATCTTACCTGCCGCTTTTCATAACTAGGACAACAAAGCCAGCGTTCATTGGCATTAACCAATAGTTTCAAATAAAAATTTTTAAAACTATAAATCTGTAAGATACTTTTACAGTAATATTGAAGCTAATGGTCCATTTTCCTGATGTGTAGCAAAATCTTTCATTTAAGAGTTCCCATCGATCGTATCGAATAGTTAAGACTCTCATAGAAAACAAAAGGTGAGCGCTTTTGACGATAGCAAAAACAAGTTGAAAAAAAAATTCAAGACTGCCGTTGGGCGATCTGCAGATATGTTGATTGTTATAATGAAATGTTATTTTATATGAAAAAATTGCATTCAGTAACAGTTTTTCTTTCCAAAATGCTTTCTTCCACAAATGCTGGGCATGTGCCGCCCATGAGCCTCGCGAGAGCCTTCAACATGTACATGGCGCCCACCACTTGATCGATTAAACACACACAGTCCGATTACATTGCCCTACGCGCGCGCATGTGTCTTCCGCAACCCGAATGAGCTTCGTAGTCTAGAAAACGTGTTTTAGAAGAATGAAGTACTCGACAACCAAAATAAAATATTCAAAATATTTAGCACCACTTTCAGTGCTTATGCCGTTACGAGCCGCTATAAAAGAAGGTGCGCTGCGACAGTTTCGTCGCGAGTACAAGTTTCGGTATATTCCAGTTAGCAATAGCTTCCATATACCTCAGACTAATCAGAGTTCAAAGATTTCGTCCGTAATAACTACTTGACAAGTGACCATAATCACGCTATGGGGCGATTAAGAAAATCGCAGCATATAACTAGCCCGTAGAAATTTTGTAGTCAATTTTTGAGAAATTTAGCGATAGTGCTTCGGCGCTAATTTCGTTTTGTTAATTGCGTATTTCGTCTAGCAGTGTAGAGTAAAGGCAAAAAACGGTACATTTATTGTCGAAAAATCTTTAAATTGTATAAAAAGAGGACAGAAGCAAAAAACAGCAGCCTTTTTGCATCACTAATGCGCGCATTAAGGGGAATAGTGTGTAGCAGCGGAAATGTTGACCTTGATGACTTGATTGGATTTGCATGCTTGTGTTGGCAGCACCTGATTTCGAAAATACTGTAAGTTGCTCTGTAGATTACGTAATAGTCGCATTCATGCAGTTCCCGAAGCAACCGATTGGAGACGACAGCAGTGACCTTATACGGTTGCAAGTTCGACCTCCGCATGAAGCTTCTATGGGCTGCCTTCGTCCCAAGGAATTAGAGATGAGGGGCTAGTTGGTATGATGTCATTATAAAATCATAAAACTACGCACTTTTCCAGCTTTCAAAGATTATATGCCGCGCAAGGAACCTAAAGGCACGCGAAATTATTGAAGCCTTCCACAGCATAATGTATGAGCCTGAAAACTGCGTTAGTGAGGCACCGATACATATGTACAAGGGAGGGCTTCACTTTCTTGGCTACACGAGATGTTTTTGGTTGCGTGCAGCCTTCTGTGTGTTCGTTGCGCGTGCGTTTTGCTGCTGATGGAAAAGAGCGCCCTTGGAATCAATCTGTCTTTAGTTCTGCAGTCGTCCTGTCTCCTTCTTTTCTTTGTGCTGTCCCCTGCATAGGATTATATTTTTACAAACTTCGTCCCTAATATAATGCACCTAGGTCTGTTCATAGCGCGCGTATTTCTCCAGAAACTGGTTTCCAAAAGAGCAAGAATTTTGAACTCGGACTTGAGGTCACCTGTAAAGTGAGTGCTCGATTGGATGCCCTTACAAAGTTTTTCAACAACATGCAGATTGTTGTACAAATGCTTTGAGCTACATCTCTTGGTCCTCACCTGCAATGTTCATTAGGCTGACGACGCTTTAGTGGCCACGTAGTGGTATATTATTCCACTTTGTTTCAGGGTGACGTTGCAAACCAAGGACAGCACTTATCTATTATGCGAGGCTCTACTACGGTGTGAAACGTCTTATTCACCAAGACTAACGAAGCTGCTAATATAAAAAGAGCATTCTCAAAAGTTGGGAAGAAGACGATGAAGTGGCTCTAGACCAGAACGCCTTCCCTTCGCCTCTTCCGCTTTTTCTGATGTACGACATTATAATGAAACTGTTTCTTTTTTGGTGACGGTGATGGAAGTGAACACTGTTGAACTTCAGTCCGGTCGGTCAGCCGCTGCCGCCCAGAGGAAACGTCTTGGCCTCCAGAATGACGCAAGCAGCCAGGCCACCGTGATGTATTCGGCCACCAGTGATGACTCTTCGACTGAAGACGGCTTCATCAGAGTCGTAAGCAAGAAGGCCAAAAGGAGACTGCGCAAAGGTGAGGACTCGTTGTCGTCGAGTACATCTACTATCACTAAGGAGCGAGGATCATCGGCACATACTGTCCTATTTGTGCCAGAGACTCCCACCGACCATCTCAACCCTATCAATAGGCAAGCCACATCTGCGTTCCTGGAGGCCCGCGTCCCGAGAGCAATTAAAGATGTGAGGGTGAATCGTTTTAGGAATGTCGTCGCCAATGATGTCGTGGACCGGAACGCGCTTGAGAGTTTGAGCAACATCAAAACGCTCGGCGGCATCAGCGTTCGTTCCCATGTCCTTCTAGGTATTGGCACTGCGGCAGGCGTCATTTACGGCATTGACGTAGCCATCAGCGACTGTGATCTGCCCATTTTAATTCAACCAGCTACCGACGATGTAGCCATACTGCAAGCTCGGCGTCTTGGAAGAATAAAGTGCACCAATTGGACCTTCCATGGGGACTGCATTCCAACGTACGTGAAGGTTGGGCACTTTCGGCATGCAGTTAGGCCTTTCGTCCCGAATCTTTTTCGGTGCCCGAAATGCATGAAGATAGGACACGTGATTAGTGTGTGCAATTTCCCCATCGTGTGCTCACGGGGTACTCAGCCACTCAGCGGCGATTCTTACTGAGCAACACTCCTTACGTGTGCCAATTGCCGCGGCCCTCATGACGCTGCCTCAAAAGATTGTCCTCGCCTGAAAAGGGAAAGGCCGATACTCAAACAAATGACAAAAGACAATTCCACACACAGAGAAGCTGCCGCTAAGGTGCGACAACGTCGTCGCCCTTGTCACAGACCTCTAAAAGTGTAGCGAGCATTGGAAAGGATCGTCCAAGAATTTCCGCAACTTGTCCTCCCGCTCCGCATACTACTTTAAGGATTGAGAGCAATATAACAGGCAAGGCACAGACGGGTGTCGCAGACGGGCCTTGGCCATTCCTGCTTGAGCTACACACACCCGCAGTGACCAAGCAGGTATTGCGTACTGAGAGTCCCAAGCGCATTGCTAATCAAGCGCAAGTCACAACTCCGGTCCAAGACCGAGACCGGCAAATGACTTGGCCATCGCTCCCGAAGCACCCAGCACCCACTCCAGAACCGCGTACCCAGTTTGTTGAGCCTATTTCTGGTCGGGTAGAAGGTCAGAAACCGGACCAGGTCGCAGACGAGTAAGTGATTGCAATGCTAAAGTCAATGGTGAATACCATGCATATGCCAGTCGCACAGAATGCACTGCAGATGCTGGATTTGTTGAATCCACTGTTTGCAGCTGTCCAATAGCTGGCACAACGCATCCTCCAGCCTCATACTTCCGAGAAGTCCGATGCTTACGTTGTCATCATCATTATCAGCCGCAACGGCAAGCAGCCTTTCTTGACACTGAAACGTCTGCGCTGCCTTGTGAAGGAAGGCCCTCGATCTGTTCCACTCAGGTCGCCGCAGACGGCCGCCCTCAAGGTGTGCAGGCTACAGCTACGGCGGCCTGTGACTTACAGTGCTTACGTCATTGCCTGTCGTGCTTGCTACGGACGGCATTTCTCTATTTCTTCTTCTTTTTCGCCCCCTCATCCCTCTCGCCCAGTGCGAGTTAGCCAACCGGAACATTTTACTGGATAACCTCCCTGCGTTTCCTCTACCACTTCTGTCTATCTCTCTCTCACTCTCTCAGAAGTTCTTTCTAATAGCTAGAGTTGAGGAAGATTTTTGAGCATTTGGAGCCCTTTTGTGACGGATCCACTACTATTTAGAAGCGGAACATTGGACGTTAATGTTTCCCAACATTGGTGTGAGCCCACCAGATAACCATTAAGCCGGCCTCAGCGTGGAGAACCTCATATTCTGAACATTGTATAAATGAGAGAAAGCGCTTAATTTACGGGTACTATTGCCAGGCAAATCTTCGTGAAAATCGCCAACCACTGCTCTCCGCCGAGATTGCTAATCCTGTTGCTCCTGAGCTGGTTCAGCGCATCGGCCAGTAATAATTGTTACCAATGACAAAAACGTCTTCAGAAGTGAGTGTGCTTCCTGCGTTAAGCCGCCCTGTCTGAGCATTGCAGTGCTGTGCTAGCTCCAAATGGGTTTAGGATGTTCTCTTCAAGGTTCGGAGTTTCCCCTCAGCATTTTTTTATCTTGAAAAGAAAAAAGCAGGGAATTTTCTCGGAGCAAAATTTCACTAAACGTGCTCAGATGCAGCGTTTTTTAGATTTTAATTGGCTCGAAATTTTTAGGACCGCCGAATGTTTACCGCTGCTTTAATGCTAAAACTAGAAACTACCCGGCGTAACTATAAAAAACCACAATAGATAGCTTTCATAGATGGCAAGAAAGCATTTGAGTCACTTAACACTTCACTAGTCAAGGAGGCTTTTGAGCAGCTTAGTTTTAGAGAAGGCAGATCTCAAAAAGCGGGAAATATCTCTAGCGGCTGCACACCCACCATCATTGTATTCGAAAAAGAAAATGATCAAAATGCGGACAGGTGTCAGGAAGGGAGCCTTGCTCTGAAAACAGGCCGTATTCAAAGAACTGGACAAGGAAAGTACGAATAAATCCAACAGTCAGCGATGTATAAAAAAAATAGTAGGTTGAGGATGGTAGAGACAGGACGAGGCGACAATGGGTGAGAGAACAAACACGAGTTAAAAATATTGTCAAAATCAAGATCAAATTCGTATGAACAGTGTGTGTTCACCTTTATTAAACTGACGTGGTCTCACGTTTATACAATCCCAATATTGCTCAGCGGAAGTCTAGAAACACTCAATTACCGCCTACGATTGGTAAGAGACCAAAGAAATCACTTGCTACGCAGAATCAGGCGTGCAGACAATTCACGATGTGCATGTGTTAGCAAGGATAAGGATGTACTTCATCTGCCCATGTATTACCCACAGCATGGTAGTTTTGAAATACGCCTACGCATGCATTACAAAATTGACGATCATTGGGCTGAAATCTCTGCTCGAGGAAAGTCACATCCTAAAGAAGATATTGCGTGAGTAAATTCTGTGATTGTTGTGACATGTTGTCATTGTCAGTTGAGTGTGACATGAAAAACCCTTACAACTGGCGCTAGGGCAGAGAGCTGCTTGGTGTCCCACTTTTTTACACCAGCCGGCCATCGCAGCAGCCTTTTGAACTTTGGGTTCAAACTGGTGGTCTCTCATGTCACCGCTTCAATTCGTCAGCCCCGTCTTCTATCTTCCGTAATTCCTGCGCGCAGAAATGCTCGCCCACAATAAAGCGGCGCACGAAGGTGAGAAGGCGACCCAGGGGGCCTAACGCGTCGCAATGATTATTAGCGCTGCCCGGCGCTAATAAGAGAAGATTCTGAACGCGGCGGATAGAAAAGCACCCAAAACGTAAGAGAACCACGAAGAGTTTTTCAGCGAGAACAAAAGCGGTTGATAGCATCAGTTCTTCAAGCCCCGAAAAGAGCCAGGGAGGCTGTCCGCGATTTTTTGGTACAAGATTTGAAGCGGGTGAAGGCATCAGACTGCTTGCGGCTAACGGCATCGATCAGAAATCTTGGAATTTGCCACGCATTTCATGCCGCAAATTATATGTATACATTTAGTCGACAAGGATGTAGAAAGCTATTTTTTTGCGTTCGATAGCGTATCTACGCATTTGGTATAAAGAAAGAGAACAGAACGCATCTACCAGTACTACAACTTTAATATACGACTGCTATTTTCTGAAACCTGACTTATTACGGCGTTCTCCATCTTGCCTAACCCAAAGTGAATTAATTTGGTATATTACTTTTCAATTAGTTTCCACTTCGGTCAGCATACACCCCCCGTGGTGTATGCTGCTCACTCAGCCACCCTTGTGGCTTATCAAACTCTTCTGTTCATACCACCTGTGACAGTTTTCTCTGGTGGATCGTAGGATAGTGTTAGTTTTCTTCCTGGTAAACGGTCAGACACGTTGTCAGAGTCTATCCACAGATAGATGCAGGTCTCCTCCGATGCTCCAATTGAAGATGCCGCTGGTCTAAGTCAACAACTGAAGTTTTAAAAAGTGAGTCATGCACGGAGGCGCCAGAGTACTGTTTTGAGAAATGTTTTAGAGATTTCCTCGCAAAACTGCACTGTTTCGGAAGAAAGAAAGAGTTTAGGGGCCTAGTCAGGTACACAGTACGTTTTGTTCCTGATCCTTTAGCTTTCTCTACACAGAAAATTAAGAACAAATAAATTAAATGAAATGAAACACTCTCTACCTTTATTCCGTCCAGAACACCAAGCAAAGTGGTCGATATTCCTTGCTTAAGTGTGTTACCACCCTCTCAGCGTATTTACTCCGGAAACGGTTGATGGCTTTTGCAACGCCGAGTCATCTGTCAAAAACTAAACGCGTGATCCCTCCGATGATGCTTCAGTATTCCTGCTACGCCCGGTACCCATAGGGACAATAACGTTTGATTATAGTGGTACGCTCGCTTCCTGAACGAGGACACTCAAGGCCACGTGATGTTGCAGGGTTATTTTGGAACATATGGCGTCAACTTTAGAAAGCGTCATGATCATAAATCGCAGATTGATCATCAGCTAATACCAGATGAGGAAGTCCATGCCCAAGATTAAGTCGTGGGAATACAGCGACAGAAGGATAAGCATGTCATGTGACCATAACTCGCGGTTCATTGTCCCATTGGAACAGTAAGTTGGCCTCCCGGGGTGCAAATTTGTGGTCCGTCCTAAGTGGTCGTCACCTTCTTCAGCTGAGTGGCGAACTGTCCACTGTTGGCAGTGTAGTTGGCGCCTGTGACCACTAAGGCTGTAACCGTGGGGCCGTCGATAGTCACCTCTTGGTCGGTGGCTCGTGTCTTTGAAGTACAGGTTATTCGTGGGGCAGCGTCACGGCTTTGGCACTGTGGCAGCGCCTGGTGCTCCTCGCTGTGATATCGCTGGCAGGCGTGATCTCTAGGTCGCGTCGTTTCATCGCTGAGGTCATTCTAATCCATGTGAGGAGATCGTCCGTCTTCGTCGTTGGAGCATTTTCGCCGTTTCGTCGCGAAGAAACCTCACCTCGAATGTTGCTGGCGTTTAGTTTCCCCTGGCTGGATGGGGCCCTCCCTCGATTAGTCACTGAGTAGCGGCGGCTTTGCAATGCGAAGTGGGAGGGTGACAGCAACCTCGACAAGCGGCTGGGCTAGTACTGGGAGTAGCACATGTAGTCCTCGACTTCACTTGGTGGCTGCTCAGGTCCCGGTGCGTCGCAGGAGAAACCGCAAAGGCCCATCCGCTTGTATGGACAGTTTCAGGGTATGCGGCAGCACTCACCGCTGTAATCGCACAAGGGTCGATTGCTAGCGGTTCTCCAGGCGTCATATTCCCGTGGCTTGCCGGTAGGTCGTAAATGCGGCGGGCAGGTGGGCGCAAAGGGGCGGCATTGTTGCACAGCAGGTTGATACCAAAGAGCCCTTGGTATGTCTTGTCGAGGTGCCGAATTGCGTAACGCAAAAGGATAGCTCATTTCTGTAGCTGTTGTGCTGTTACCGTCGGGGCGAAGTGCCAAGCGCCTGGTGCCCTTCTTCGAGTACGATGCCTATGAGAGATGCTGCTTGAGGCTGTGCACGGTCGCAGTCGACGCAGTTACTCCCGGGCTATTTCACGAATAACTTCCAGCCAGTAGGTTGTCGTCACTGAAGTGTCCGAGTAATTTGCGCAGACTAGTGCCGGGTGGTTCCATTGCCCAGTTCGGGCACTTCTGTGTGAATTCGGTGAAGGTTTTGGGCGGGTTTCTTATAAGGCCAGCAAAAGCAAAAAGCGGCTCCTTTTCGCCTCGCATCAAGATTCTTTGGACTTCCTCTTTTTCGATTTTGTTCGAGTCGGGTCGCCGAAAAAGGCGCTTCATTTCTTGTGCGTACCTGGTAACAGTTTCTTTTGGCGCTAGAATCTCTGACTGCATTAATATCTCAGGCCTTTCTTTACGCTGAATGCTCGCAAATATATTGAGGACAATACTTTATAGTAGATAAAAAGTCATAAAGGTGGTCACGTGGCTTTCGTACCACGCCTTAATAGGGTCATCGAGGGGAGAAAACGTATTGGAGGGGGTCGTCATCCTTCCAATTGTTGCATGTAGCCGCAAGGTCGAATTGTTCAAGCCCGTTTTCCTGTTCTTACCACGCTAGGGTTCCTAGCTCAGGTTACCGCCCGTGGAGACGGCGTCAGCCTTGAATCTCGTCACTGATCTTGACGCTCTGTTTGTCTTCTGTTGCGGCTAATGGAAGAAGGGTCGGTTGCGTACAAAAGCCTCCACTGGATGTCACGCAGCCATGACAACACCGGGGAGAACAGGCGAGCAGGCTGAGGTCTCAATGAAACGAACTCCTTATTGGGCTGTCTTGCGCCCACAAAGAACTGAACGCGCAGCGGCGATAGCAGCGAACAGGTTCGGCGGTAGCCGAAAATCAAAATCACCGCGCTCTGGGCCAGACTCAATTTAAAGCTTGCTAAGAACCTTCGATATAAGCGCCAAAAGCCGTTACAACAATTTCGAACAAGGTAGAATCAGTTACGTGCAGCTGCGATCATTTCAAACAAATGTTAAAGCCACGTACCGGCTTTAAAGCGTAAAAGCAGCGCAAAGAAGAGCATTTGCCGAGCCAGTACGTAGACTTTTCGTTGTACTTGAGAGGTTTAAAATCACAAGGCGGCTCCGGCTATGAGGGGCGCAGTAGTGAAGGGCTCCGGATAATTTGGAACACCTGGGGTTCTTTAACGTGCGCTGGCAACGCACAGTACATAAGCTCTAGCAGTTCGCCTCCTTCGAAATGTGACCGGTACGGCGGCTGCACTGAAATCAACGCCACACACAGCGGGGGCGCCTGACTACGGCAGGTTGTCTTTACAACATCGTCTTCGTGGGAGAAGAGCAGCGCGTAGAAACCGGGAACGCCGCCAAGACAAACACAGCGGAGGTAAAGAATTATCGGCCTTGCAAGTTGCGGCCAAGAAAAGTGAAGCAGGAACATATCAGTGCAAACGCTCTAGTTCACGGCCAAAGCTTCAAAACCCGGGCCATCACTGGAATCTTGACATTGACCTTGAATAACTGGAATAAAGACAATTATTGTCGCTGCTGAAATTCGAACCCGCGGCGGTGCGAACAGATCAGCTTCGCTGGCCACTGCACGAAAGGTCTATGGTATTCGCCGCAGTCGATCACGCCTTGTGCAAAACTGCAACGCACTCTCGCGCTGTGTAGTGCAAATCGTCTTCTTCATGAACGTTCATCTGCGGCGCGAACATATAAGAACAGCTCAGCCTCGATCAGAGCTTATCCTAAGTATATTATCTTCGCCAGACGTGCCCGCGACCCAACCATGCACTCCATGCACCACCGTACCGGTCGCATTTGCATGGAGGCGAAATTCTAGAGGCCCGTGTGCTGTGCGATGTCAGTGTAGTTGAAGAACCCCATGTGATCGATTTTACGAAGTCTTTCACTACGGCGTCCCTCATAGCCTCAGTTGCTTTAGGACATTAAACTCCCATGAACCATAAAATTTTCTTAAGTCCCTTGGCCTGGATAGCTATGATGACTGACATGTGATAGCTAAAGACGGCGGTGAATTCTTTTAGTCGGGTGTGGAGGTGTCTTCCTAAGACGCAGTCAATGCATGGTGGTCGAGCGGTCTTCTGTCGCCTTCCTCTGCGTTTTTTTTTTGCACGGCTTACTCTCGCAGCTGCTTTCTGAAGGCTACGCTCTTGCTATACCGTGGTCTGCTTGCCTAGATATGCTTCTAGGGTTTACATGCAAACTGCAGTCCCATGATGTTCGGCACTAAGTTTATGCAGGATGCGCCACTGCACCACACTGCGAGGGCACCTGCGGCTTACGCAGAGGTGACATGCAGGAACTAGTTACGAGCGCTGCACCGAGTGGCTACATAACTACCTTGCTCGGTTACCCTGACGATGACGTCATCAAGAACAGTCACTTCAGTATTTTTTCGCAGTGCATGCGCCCGAGAGAGCTTGCGCACGGCGCAACAGGCAGCAAAGGCAAGAGTAGTGTGTGTATCCTACATTAGTAAGGCAAGTAGTTGGGCTAGTTAGTTCTTGGGATCAGTAAGATTAAAACTGCGCGATGAAGACAGGACTACAACAAGAGGCATGAACAGGAACACACAAACAAAGCGTTTTCTGTGTTCCTGTTCGTGCCTCTTCTTGTTCTCCTGCCTTCTTCGAGCAGTTTTAATATGACTGTATCCTACATCTCATGGTCAAAATAGCTGCCGAGTTTTCTACTTCTATCAGGGTTAGCTCTACAGGCTTTGGTGTGCAGGGTACATATGTTTTCTGTGGACGACGCAGGGCTCGAATGCAAGCCTGCTCTGAAACCACTCGTTGAATAAAACAAAGCCAGTTATGTAACTCAAGAGTCAGAATGATTTATTTATTTTACTGCTGCACTTAAATGTTGCAGAATCCGTTACACCACGGATTCTTGCCTGTGCACTTGTTGCACGGGGGTTTGCAATGGCCGTTGCCCCAGCCGCAGTCCTGCGAAACAAAGAATGTTGCGCATTGATAATGAGCTAAAATCGTTTGCTTCTGTAATTGTGTGCCGTCATACTATCGATCAAATGCAGGAACCCTCAAAAGTACAGCGCCATCAAATATAGGGGGCTGCTGACTGAGCCACATTTCCGCAAACAAAAAAAAATTTCTTGCAGTGAGCTCTAACCTCAGTCCGGTGTGCTTCGCAAATGGCTGATTACTGGGCGTACTACAACTTATTGGATATTTCCTAGAGCGGCACAAAGGGGCACTTATTCCCCTGGGAGCTGGCTAGACTACGCTGCAAATAAATGCCTGTTAACACTTAACGAGACCCGATTTTGCTGAAACCGGGATAGCCGGCAATGGCGGGCCAAGGAAGGACGGAACACTATAATAACGCTGTAAAACTCTCTACGCTGCAGTAATCTTACATGAAATATTCGAACGCTACACAAATGCCAAAAACTAACTAACGACGCTTATGTTTTGCCGGAAATATTTGCTTACCGCTCAAAATAACAATTATACTAATTCTTTGTTTTATGTCTCAGTATAATCTCCAAAACATAATTCAGTATAAAAGATAGAAAAATATTGGAACCGTGCTTGTAATCAGGTTTTAAAATATCAGAGAGAAAGCTGCAGGAAAATATCTCTAATTGCGCCTGCCGAAGGTTGAACGCAGAGCCCCATAATCTAATTAGAGAACTGCTGATTATTCATTCGCCATTATTTCCTATGTTATGGAGCATCCTCAAAAGGCTTGTGTATTAGCTTGAGGCCGTCTTAAACGCTGAATCTGAAATTGATCGCTTGCACGTATTAGCTATGTTTAATTGTTGTTCCTTGCTCCTTGCAGTCCGGTGATTGAAATAGCAGTGTACTCTAACAACTGAGGAATCTTGTGTTGCATTGTTCTTTAAACATTGTAGCGAAAGTTATATGTGGTCTTTTATTTAATTAAGATGTGGAAAACGTTTTCCCAGGGCATATTGTAATATTTAAAAAACGACCAAAAAAGCACATTAAGAAACATGTTATGGCGTTGACGAACACACAAAAATGTGGCAATGCTAGAATGTTTCGGTGATGTGATCCGCGCAGGCGGGCACATGGTGTCAATGAGATTGCACTTCCTCGCGCTGGGTTTGCGTTGCTTGCTTTGAGAACGCAGTGCTCTTCGCCGACTTCGCAGATAAGGCGCCAAATATAGAGAAATCAATGTTGACCAAATGTTTAGGGGAAGCCCCTAAGGTGGAATAAGTTTGTAATAAGTGAGTAGTTACTCATTGCCATCCACTCAAGCGCCGCCATAATTGCTCCCTTATTATAGAAAATGACCGTTTGCCTTCATGGAAGCTGTCCTTTTATTCAGACTGCGTAACTAGCAGGGTCAGCCAGTTACGTAATATATTACTGCGCACGTGAATGAAGAGCTAGATCCGAGCACTTAAATTACTCCTGAACTTCAAATCTGTATAGGGCAAAGTGCGAAACGCTGACAGCGGTACATATTCCCTCGGTGTTGCTGTAGGAAGGCCAATATTTATTTGTGCGCGTTCAGAGATGTCGAGCCATGATTAGATGTATTACTTTACTCAGATTCAATGCAAAACCAAAAAATCGTGAATTCTTTGGCAACGCGGCACATGAGGACACGAGCAAATGCCGTAGTCGAAGGGCTTCAGAATAATTTAGACTGCCTGCCACGGATTGGTTTTTTACCGTGCGTTGACATCGCATAACTGACGGGCCCCTTTTGCCTTGCGCCTACATCAAAACGCCGCCGTAGCGGCCGGGATAGAAGACCAGTCCTCTGGCTCAGTAGCCCAGCGCCCTCGCCACTGACCCATCGCGGCGGGTCGTGCGTTGTATGGGCGTTTATATTTTTCTTATGTGGTCCTTTATTTTGTTTTATTTTAAGCTTGCCCTTTGCCGGCTTCAGTGAATACGTGTTTGTTGCTAGCATATATGGTATACAGCTTACTACACCAAACTCGCACAAGGAACAAATATAGCAGCGCGGATAATTACTTTGACCTGCTGAAAACGTTTGAGTATCCAAGACACGCATGGAGATTTTTGCAGTTTTCCATTATTCTCCCTGAAAAGAATATTTGTACCACTTATATTTTACAAATTATGACATTTTTCAAATGTCCACGAGCTGGCTCTCCTGATGTTGCCTTTCTCTCTCTCTCTCTCTCTCTGTGCGTGTGTGTGTGTGTGTGTGTGTGTGTGTGTGTGTGTGTGTGTGTGTGTGTGTGTGTGTGTGTGTGTGTGTGTGTGTGTGTGTGTGTGTGTGTGTGTGTGTGTGTGTGTGTGTGCGCGCGCGTGTGTGTGTGTGTGTGTGTGTGTGTGCGTGCGTGCGTGCGTGTGTGTGCGTGCGTGCGTGCGTGCGTGTGTGTGTGTGTGTGTGTGTGTGTGTGTGTGTGCGTGTGTGCGTGTGTGTGTGTGTGTGTGTGTGTGTGTGTGTGTGTGTGTGTGTGTGTGTGTGTGTGTGTGTGTGTGTGTGTGTGTGTGTGTGTGTGTGTGTGTGTGTGTGTGTGTGTGTGTGTGTGTGTGTGTGTGTGTGTGTGTGTGTGTGTGTGTGTGTGTGTGTGTGTGTGTGTGTGTGTGTGTGTGTGTGTGTGTGTGTGTGTGTGTGTGTGTGTGTGTGTGTGTGTGTGTGTGTGTGTGTGTGTGTGTGTGTGTGTGTGTGTGTGTGTGTGTGTGTGTGTGTGTGTGTGTGAGAGAGACCCTGCGCGCGCGCGCGTAAGTTCCAGCAGATGGTACAAAGTCCCACCGATGGCAAGCAAAACACGTGGACATCATTCAGCGGCAGTATGTCGACACTCTAAGCGGAGCAGTGCCACTTCAGACTATCCTACACAAGTCGTTACGCAACCGTTTGTTGCAGAGCGTTTGAGGGTGGTGTGATACGATTTCTCGCCGCATATAGCCTACATGTGCTACTCAAGTTAGCGGCTATATTGCAACAGGAATACAAGGCGAAGTCATATGGACCTTCAATTGTATGCCTTCCTAGACTTTCGTATCAAAGAAATATAAAATGCTGGTCTTGTGTCCACCAGCAGGCATCTTATTCAATTTATTATACAAGCACGACTTATGCTCTAAATCTTCAAGCGTCTTTTCCATCGCTACCGCTATGCAATATTATTAGAAAC
Organism: Amblyomma americanum; assembly: GCA_030143305.2. NCBI lineage: Eukaryota > Metazoa > Arthropoda > Arachnida > Ixodida > Ixodidae > Amblyomma > Amblyomma americanum. The sequence goes on from JARKHS020029423.1 coordinate 81,085, forward strand.
GTGAGACAAACAAAAATTCTGCAGAGATAATTAAGACTGCTTACATGTGGGAATGCGAAATCATTACTGGCACTGGGTGCTTATTATACTCACCGGAACGCTGTAGGACGAACGGTTGCATCAGATTTTTGATACGAAAGTCAGGGAAGGCTTACAATTCAAGGTGCATATGACGGTGGTTAGAACCCCTGTCTTACGCTAGCCACCAACTTGACTACCATATGTGAGGTATATGCAACGAAAATTTGTATGACACAACCAGGGACGCTGTACGACAAACGGTTGCGTTAGAAAAATATATCGGAACCGCTTTTCGTAAAGTGTTTCAGGTCGTGTCATACGACTGAACTGAGAAACTGACCTCTAAAGCATCCGTGAGTGCATGACAGCCAACCACTTACCTTTCCGACACAGGAATGGCGCCGATGTGGTGGTCTTGAGCGTGTATCGCAGCCATTAACCCTGAATACAAACATATTAGAACTGATGTCACTTATCGTTGACTCCTACAAAAAGACCAAAACTAAGTCTAAACGCCCTTAAAATGGTCTTTTCCATAATATTTCTCAGATTGCTGTGTAAGCATGGCTGAAAAGATTCTTCTGTTTTTGATAATTCAATCCAAATAAACATCCTTGCAGCATCCTTAGCCAAGATTGAGAAGCATACTTATAAGCTTTATCAGCGAAGAATGTCTACTATAAGTTTCAGATGTGCCTTAGCCGAAAATTATTAGGGCCAAGATCCTTATTACGTTAAGTGTAATGGCTGACTTTGAATAGCAGGCGGTAATAAGCCACAGAAAAACGAACATAATTTATTTCATAAAGGCTACAAAACACTTTTCTTTCATCTTCAGAGTATTATTATTCCACACAGGTTACGATGAACATCTACCGGACGAAACCGGATGAACATCTCCCAAGCAGCGCGCCACTTATTCAAAAGTCCAGGTATCTGAAGTAAGCGGCCGCGGCATTCTCATGACACGCTAAAAAATATTGTGTTCAGGTCATCCAGTATGGTTTCCACAGCAGAGCTAACAATACAGACAAAATTTTCTCACTGTTAATACAGATGTTCAACTTTAAAATCACCTACCAATGTGAGCAGTGGACGCCTAATTATCACATTTTGCAGCAGTGCCTCACACATGACGCTAATCAGTCGTGATATATGTTTATGCTTGGTTTTGCGATTTTTCACAGATAGCTATTTTTGAAATCTTTCAATAGATTGTTCTGCACCATTTTACGGTTGCTGAATGCTGCGTCCTGGTTCAGAGGACGGTAGCTAGCAGCCAGGCATTTTTTTTTTTCTTCACCATCCTGAAAAAATTCTTTATTATATCAAAACTTGCACTTCGTCTATAACGTGCAGGAAGCGTCTTTTACACATGATTGATTTTCTTAGACAGCGACTGAGAAGATAAGTTTTCACACTTCCGAACCAGTGCCAATACTCGCGCCATTATTTCCCCGTGCTCACAAAACATGAAAAGCAATCCATCAACCAAATACGGTCGCATGCGCAACGCGTTCCTTAAAGAGCACTGCTTTAAAAATCATGAACAATTTTTCTATTCAACTGTAGCAGAGATATGGATGTCTGGAGTCCCCGAACTATGTACCTTTCCATAAGGGTTCCCATACACACAACGAACATGATTGCGTACACTAGACTACGCTGCATTTCGGATCTCTTCAAAGGCTCCGGCGCGTTTTTGTATGCTGAAACGAGAAAAAGAAATGTACGAGGCTGGATTCAGTTGAAGCTTAACACAATGTTAACACAATGAAAGTGCTCTGCGCTGTCGAGTGTTCGCTGGCTGGTCCTACATGCAGCGAGGAAGCACCGGAGGTCGGTGCAAAATTCCTAATGTTTAGACACGAGAAAAACAACGCAAAGACGAGGTCTGAGGCGGGTTCGCGCCTAGTGAAATTCACACGGTTCTTAGTATATTTGCAAGCATTCACGTCGCTTGTTCGCACTGATGGTACTTGGTATGAGTCAATATCCAATTTGTACCTGTTTTGTTTGGATGAATCCAAAGGGAAGAATAGACCAGACAGTGCGAGTCTCTCTACAGACTTTTTCTGAATCTCGCTCCCTGGGCTGCTTTTGAAGTCGCTATGAAGCACCACTAGACCCACCTCAATTCTTGATTCGTTGTGACGCCGATCGACTAAGTCATGAGATGATATGCGGGAAAAAGATAAAAGCGTTTCTATTTTGTATGAAATTAAAGAGTACGTATTGCGTTCTGGAAAAGGGAAACCTAAATAGGTTGACAGCGCCGATATAAGCAATCCCTGACGGCAGTTCCTCATAAATTACATACAACATGGCTGCTGACATAGTATTAGGTGGCATCTGGTAAATTCAAATTCACTTAATTCGAACTGCCAGTTCCTTTGTCGGACCGCTTTGACGCCAGCAACCCTAAGTTTATCGAAAAGGCTGTAACGTTTTTACCCCACACCACTAAATTAAAACCAACCTCACAATCTAGTTCCAGTTCGATTTCTAGCTAAGCGATCTTTTTTGATTATTTTTGTTGATTCATTATTTAGTGAAGGAATCGCTGACTGTCTAATTAGAAGGTCGGGCTGGGTGACATTACGTACAGAAGCATCGCCGTAGACTAGAAGGTGCCCAGTAAAAAACACTTCCTGAAGAATTTATGTCTACTAGCGTTCTTCAAAGTGCCCCAAAATATCAGCATACAGGCTTCTCAGACTTTGAAATCTAAAGTGCAGCTGCTGCACGCCTGAATAGAGTCCGAAAAGGTGGTCCAACAGCCTAGCGAAGGTCCTCGGGGCCTCGGCAGGGGTTCAAACGGTGTTTCAATAATGTTTCAGCGAAAATGTTTTTAACTTGTTTGGTGTCAAGTTTTGCATTAGTGATAAAGGTGCTGTACACCGTACGGGTACGTACTCCCCATGACCACCAACTGAGAGCCCTTTATTATAACGTACGTTAGCACATTTACAAAATAGGCTGCTAGAAGAATTCATGTGGTCCCAAAAAGGCTTCTTGTCCAGGTTCTCGAAAAAATGGCCTGTCTTGTCTATTTTGTGCAAGCATACAAGCGCTGAATCGTCCTCGCCAGGAATAGCCGGGCTATAGTCAGTACAGGAGAGACGCCTCCACACCATTCTCCATTAAGTCCTTGTGTGGGTCAGCCGCGGGCTTTCATTCAGGAAAATTAGTTCCATGACCTCACCACCACAAGTCATTTTCTGTCCAGCGACTGCACTCCCCCTCCCCCACCCAAACTTTCTAATAACATGTAAAGTAAAAGCTCAGATTTTCTGCTGTAGTGTCGTTAGAATATTTATAACTCAAATTTCTGCCCTTATAAATGTTCCTGCGGCAAGTGATTCATAACTGTCGGATATATGTTCCTGTCTCATTAGGCGATGGGTGGTTGGTGTATAAAGCTTTGATACAGACGCCGTAAAGCATATAAAAATATTTTGGGACAAAATTTTGAAAATTGAAAAATTGCAAGATGCTTCTAAGGTAATATTGAACGTAATGGCCCATTCATCTCATTTATAGAAAAATCTTTCTTTTAAAGTGCTTCCATCGGTCGCATTGAACAGTTAAGACTCCCATTTAAAACCAATGCGGAACGCTTTTGAAGATAGCAAAAACGTTAATAGAAAAAAAATCTAACACTGCCGTCGCGTGATCTGCAGATCTGATAATTGTTATAGTGAAATTTTTCGTTATATGAAAAACTTGCTCTGATCTCAGGGTATGCAAACCTCAAGAAATCTCGAAATGTTATGAGTACGAGATAACGCGTTTAAAAGAGGGTAGCCCTTACCTCCTTTCCCTGA